>PVJN01004355.1:0-91169 GCA_004026805.1 Lasiurus borealis | reverse complement strand
CCGGCCCGGCCCGACCCAGCCCACCCAGGCGGCCGGCGGGCCCGCGGGAGCCCGGCCACCCCCGCGGCGCCCAGTCACGGGCGTTGGAAATTCCGGCGCGTGCGGACGCTCGGGGCGGCGGGGGCGGGGGGAACCCGTGGAGTGAGCCTGTGACGTGGGGGGCGTGGCGGCGGAGGCCCCGCCCCTCTCCCTCTCCCTCTCTCTCGGGTCGGGGTTACATGGCGGCGACTGCGGCAAAGCGGGAGCCTCCGAGACGCCGCTGCCGCCCGCATAGCCGGAGACCGGAGCCGACCCTGGGGGCTGTCCGCGGGCCCCGCACGCCCTCGATGAGTCGGAGAAGTCCCGTGAGTGTGTGTGTGTGTGTGTAGTGTGTGTTGTGTGTGTGTGTTCGTGTGCGGGGCGCGCCGCGGGCGGTTCGGGAGGGCGCCTCGGCGGGCCCCGCGGCGGAGCCGGCTCCCTCCTCCATTGTGTGTGACCCTCCGGCGGCCGCCGTTCAACAAAGGCGCTTTTGTTCTCCCTCCCGCCCGCCCCCGGCCCGCCGGCCCCCGGCCCGCCTGTTCGCCCGCCCGCCCGCTCGCTCGCTCGCCGGCTGGAGCTCGGCCGGCGGGTCCCCGCGCGCGGGCCGGCGGGCCGGGGTCCCCGCGTGGGGCCGGCGGAGCGGCCGGCGCGCCCCTCCCACCCGGCACGCCCCTCGACGGCAGCGGATCGCGGCCGCGCCCGCACTCCTCCGGCCCCGAGCCCCGCGTGCCTGCCGCCCGGCCCCCTCCGCCTGCGCCTGCGCCTGCTCCGCGGGTTCGAAGCCCGGCCCGGCCCGGCCCGGCCCGGCGGGCTGGGAGGGGCGGCCGGGAGCAGGAGGTGGCGCGGAGTGGCGGCCGCCCGCCCGCCCGCCCGCCCGCCTGGCACGCTGCCCGCCGGTCGGAATGCTCCCGCGTCTCCTCCCCCTTCCCAGGCCAGTGACTCGGCCTCAGCTGACTCCGCCGGGCAAAGTCTGCCGGCGCAGCGGGCCCATTGCGTCGCGCGCACACCTCGCCGGCTCGCCGCAGAGCCAGCCGCGCGCGGGTCCTCTGCCCAAGTTTTGAGCCGGGCCGTCCGTCCCCGAGACGCAGACAACTCGTGAGTCGGAATCCCTCTCCCCCCCTCCCGCAGCCTTTTCTCCGTAGTCGCGCCCGGGACGGGGAGCGAGCGCTGGGCTGGGGAAGAAAGACCCCCATGAGAACTTGTTTTATCGGCGCGATACAAAGGGCCTCCTCCGTCGTGCGTGGCTGGAGGTGCGTTGGGGAAGGAAAGGTGCTTGCTCTGGCCGTCCTTTGTTCCTAGGTTTGTAGTGAGATTTCAGCTGGTTCAGGTGGTGATAAAGTGGGAGCTCTGGGAAGCAGGATCTTTTTTTTAATTTTTATTTTTTATTCCTTTCCTGGGTTTTCTCTCGCTTGCTCATTGGAAAAAAAGTCCAGGGAAGGGGGACTTGGTGATGTGGAATTGGAAGCCTATTAGGTTTGCAGCAAAAGTCGTTGTTTTTTTTTTTCCTTCGGTGCTGCAAATGCCCTCAACAGTCAGTCTCAGTATTAACTTTTTTTTTTTTTTTACACGGATACAAGATGATTTGTTGAGAGAGAGAGAAAAAATAAATAAATAAATAAACCGGACAAAATGGAGCGCAAACAAGCTTCAGAGTCATTTTCTGATTAGCCTGACTCTGCCTGCCTTGTTATATTTTAAAGTTCTGATTGGGCAATAGCCTCTGGAAAGAGTAATCTGACTTAGATGAATGAAGGGTCCAAAGAGGGAATCGCCTCTAGGCTAGTTTTCTCTTAGGAACGTCAGATTTTTTTTAACGTTTGAAAAAAACAATGTTTTATTGGGTGGGAGAAACTTTATCTTTAGCGAGTAGTTGGTTGTTCGAAAATGTTTATGAAGGGCTTGCTGTGTGCCAAGGTGTGTAAAGTCCTTTCACACACATGTATGTTACATCACTTAAGAGTACTGCCTTGTGAGAATTGTAAAATTGCTTACTGGTGTCCTAAATTCAGTAATTGCTGTCATCCAGGAAATGCCAGATTTGAGTAGGACATGTTTTATCACCTAGATAATTACTATTCAGAGTAAAAGGGGAAGAAAAAAAAAAACCTTCTGGGAAATGGAGTATTGTTTATAAAAACCTTTACATATCACCATATTTTGAAGTTCACCTATTTACGAAAGAGGATTAGTGTTTGATTACTTCCTATAAATTAAGAATCTAGAGAAGATTGATTTGAAGATCAGTTAATTTTGCAGTAAAAAAAAGCACATGTTCCAGTGACAAGTCTTAGTCCCAAATGTGTTGCAGTGTTTTGCATAAATTCATTTAAGCTTCGTGAGAATTCATAACTGACAAAATGGAAAGGTTTGCTGACTCAGGGTAGGTGGTACATTGCTGAAGGGGATGGGGTCGGGTAGGAGGAAGCTTGAAGTGCTGCAAGTTTTGAGTTGGGTGATGACTCATCCTGCCCACGGGCTGCTACGTGGCCTTTTTTTTTATACTCTGTATTTTTTTAAATGACAGACTAACATGTTTCTGTCCACGTTATAATTCTTTCTCAGGAGGAACCACAGTTTCTCTAAAAAAATGATGACTTCTTAAATTGCATTTCAAAAGGCCATCATCTATCCTACAGGTGTTGGAACATTTGTTGAAAGATAAAATTGCTGGTCAGTTGGTGAAATTAAATGTTTGATCCTAACTGTCCTTTGGTTCTTATTGGGAGATTTGTTATAGATTATTTACAAAGGACAGATAGTACTCTTACGGTAGAAATTAACCTTATGTTTTCATTGGTAATGGAAAAGTTATCTTTATAAAACCTACAAATTAGTTTAAATAAGTGGAAAAGGTACAGAAATATTGCATCTGAACATGAGCATTCCACTCTGATGGAATTATACATAGTGCTTTCTCCAGATCTAAATGAGTTTTCAGCTTAACAAAGATAACTTGAAATAGGTATTGTTACAGGCAGTTTTTAAAAAAATATGTGTATAGATTTTTATTGATTATTTTTTAGAGAGAGAGGAAGGGAGAAGGAGAGAGAAACATAGATGTGAGTGTGAAACATCCATGGTCATCAGCTGCCTCCTGCATACCTCCTACCCCAGAGGATCAAGCCAGCAACCAGGCATGTGCCCTGACCCCAAATCAAACCAGGCAACCTTTTGGTGCATGGGATAACATCCAACTGAGCTACCCCGGCCAAGGTGGCACGGTTTTTCATCCGCTTTTTTAAAAGATAAGCTGAATGTACAGTTCCAAATTTAGGACATACACTGAAATTTGGTAATTAAGATATTTTGATTCTAAAAAGCAGCCATTTAGCAGGTTGATTTAAAATAAGACTGAGAAGAAAAAAACATTGAGACTAGCAGCTTGTTTTAAAGATGAAAAAAAACAACAATTCCCCATTCCCTCACTTTTTATATACTATTTTCTCAAAGTGACTTATTTGAAGAATTTTTGTGAGCAATAACGTATTACAGATTTTAAAAGCATTCTATCACTTAGAGGTTGATCAGGTACTTCCTGTGTTTTTTTTTTTTAAGATCATAGGTAATTACTGTCGTGCAGAATTCAGAATTTTATATAAACAAACTGGATATCCTAGCCTCTTTCCAGTGAGGTATATTGCCTAATGAAATGGTTAGCCTTACCACTGCTATGTGGTTCCTTGTTCCTATTCCCACATGAACCATGAACCCCTGTTAAAATAGAAAGAAGATGCCTCAAAAGTAAATCCTTTGTGACATTGTTGGCTGCCTCTTGTCATCTCCTTCAACTTGTTTTGTAAGCTGTTACATTACTCTAGCTTGCTAGTGGTATGGGGATTTTGGTCAGTTTTATTGCTCTAGAGCCATACTGAGACTTTACAAAACCAACAATAATGTTATTGTAGTTAATGGTTTTTTTCCAGGGAGTTGTTTTTCATGTGGAGCTGATGCTTTTAAAGTAACAGTGTAGACTGTGTCCAGTATTGTTCCCCCCCCCCCTCAATGAACTAGCATAGTTGGAAAATAAAATGTGCCCCTCTAATAGTTTTTAAAATGTTTGTCTTTAATATGTGCCAGCCTTTTAAATCTATTTCTGAAAAGTTGTACAGAGATTAAATGTTTAGGTAGCAAAACAACCTTTTCCATTTAATTTATGTCTTGTCATGAAAAAACAGTGGTATCACAAAAATTGTCAGAACCCTAGCATTCATTTTAGGAAAGAGCTTACCTCTGCAGAGAGTATGAAGTCCCTGTGATTTAATTTGGTACAACCGTAAAACTGTAAAACGTTAGTGTATACAGAAGGGTCATGGACATTATCTTGCCTCTGGCACATCATTTGACATCTAAAAAAACAAAGGTGCAAAAAGATCTGAGCATGGAAGTTTGTTAGAAGTGCAGAATCTTGACCCCATTTTATGATCTACTGAATTAGAATCTGCATTTTAACAAGATTTGCAGGTGATTCAAATGTACATTTCTGGGAGCACTGCTAAGTGATGTATATACATAGTTGCTCAGCTGATTAGTGACTGATTTGGAAAATTCAGGTCTTAAATTGCCCTTTCCATGGGCCCTCCTAAAAAAAGTCAAGAGGAAAATTGAGGATATAATTACTGTCTAATAGGACTTTCTGTGATTATTAAAATATTTTGTTCTGTGCTGTCCAATGAGGTAGCTGCATATAACTATTGAGTACTTGCAGATGGTGCACCCGAGGGACTGAATTTTTAATTGTATTTCATTGTAATTAATTTGTATTTAAATAGCTGCATATAGCTAGTGGCTACCATATTGGACAGCATAGATCTGGGTGACCTTTACCCACATTAAATTTAAAATAATCTAAGCTGTCATTTAATAACTGATTAGGCTCAATTTAATAATTTTCCTCTTCATTTACAAATAGGAGAGAGGAAAGGTTTCTAACTACCTATTTTTCTAGTATGCTCAGGTATTATTTGAGTAGTTATTAAAGCAGTACCAATTTTCTGATTGATACTTCCGTGTTTAATAAAATAGATAATATCAGTTACAAGAATGTATATTTTTCCTTTTGCCTCAATAAAGTTGTTTTCACTTGAATTTAAAAAATTAAAAATAGCTGTTAAATAAGCATTTCTTCATTATCTTAAGAGCTTTGAGAGGACAATTATTCTCTTGGCCTAGTACCTCCACGCTTGTTGGCACTTGATAGCTGCCAGAATGATATGTCATTTGTTCTTTATTTCAGGTACAGAAACATTGAGTGGTTCTTAACCTCCCATCTTATGCAGTGGGAAGATTCTGACCCTAGAGTATGTCAGACTGGCCTCTGTTCAACTTTTGACATTTACTATATATGTTTTCAGTGAAGCTGCTTTACTTCTTCACCCCCCACCCCCCAGGGTATCTGTGCTTTTGTTTGTAAAATGAGACTTACATAGTAGTGGTTCTGAATAACAAATAATTTGTTACATAGAAAACATGTAACATTAAGTGCCATGCCTGGTACTTAATAGGTACTCAATAAGTATGAATTATCTTCTCTCCCCCTACTGCTTCATTTGTGTTTATTGCTTATAGATTCCTCCACTTGCACTTTGGATTCCTTCTCTTGACTTCTCAAGGACCCATCTCTTGTCTTCATCATGAATTTTCTCTTTTCTATTGGGTCATTGTTATTAGTACTATACAAATGTGCTCTATAGCTATACTGTCCAATATGGTAGCCACAGTTCAGTTGTTCAATAGCCATATGTGGCTATAGCTGTTGGCTACTATACTGGTCAATGTAGATGTAGAAATCTCTAATATATCCTCTCATGATTTCACATTCTCCCTTGCTAATACTTCATTTTGCTAATATTCTTTTAAGCAAATCTTTAAGAGCTGTCTTTGTATGCTCTTTTCACTTTCCATTGCTTTTCAACCTACTCTAGACTGGCTTCTAGTGTCATCTCACCACTGAAATTGTTCTAGTTAAGGTTACCAGTGAGTTACATTTGCCAAGTCCACATGATAGGATCTTGTACTAGCCTTCAATATAGTTGACAACTGTTTTCTGTCCATTTACTTGCTTTTCTTAGCTTATGAAACACATGGTTGTCTTGCTTTTCTCCTACCTCATACCTTGTTATGCTTTTTTTTGTGTGTGTGCTAATCCTCACCCGAGGATATTTGTTTCCATTGAGTTTTAGGGAGAGGAAAAGAGAGGAAAGACAGAGAGAAACATCGATGTTAGAGAATAACATCCATTAGTTGCCTCCTGCACAGGCCAGGGAGGAGCTTGCAACCAAGGTGGGTGGCTTTGACTGGAATCGAACTTGGGACCCTTTGATCCTCAAGCTGATTCAAACTGGCTAGGGCCCATTGATTTTTAGAGAGAGTAGAAGGGGGACTAGAGAGAGAGAGAAAGAAAGAAATATCAGTGTGAGAGAGAGAGACATCAATTGGTTGCCTCTAGCACTCACCCTCACTGGGGCTACAGATCAAATCCTCAACTGCTGATGGAAGGGACACAGTGCCTAGAGCTCTTGTCATACTTTTTTAGAGGTTTCTCTCCTCTTCCTCCTCCTAAGTATTGGCATATCCTAGAGTTTAGTCCTGTTTCTTTTTTTTTTTCCCTTCTCTTTCTAAATTCCTTCCCTATGTGATCTCCTTCAACTTACTGTTTTAAATATACTGTGCTTGTGGATAATTCTCAAATTTATGTTTCTGGTTTAGACTTCTTGCTTAAACTCCTGCTTGATATTACCATTCAGTTATCTAAATAGATCTTATCTAAATAGACTTAACATTTTCAAACTAGAACCCTTTCTCCCATATTCTTCTTGTCCCAGTCTTCTCCATCTCAGTAATTGGAACCTAGGAGTTATCCCTAAATCCTCTTGGTTCTTTATCCCTTATATCCACTTGATCATCAAGTTTTCTTGAATTTGTCTTCTATTTGACATCTTTTCTGCCAGCCTAATCTCAGCCATCATCTCATGGGCTTAATGAAGTAGCTTTTAACTGGTCTCTACTTTCACTAAACTATCTTCAGATTATTCTCTTCCCAGTCACCAGAATTTTAAAAATGTAAATTAAATTATACCAATTGCATAAAGCCTTTAGTAATTTTCCTTATCTCTTAGTTATAAAATGTAGAATCCTGCCTCATGTGTTCTTTTCAACTTATCCAATCTTATCTCCATACTAGTGCCCAGGTGCACAGATTTGTGTACATTGACCAAATGGAAATTAATTAGAAGGTGGTTAGAGAGGCAGGACTGGGCCAGACGGGCCAGACATGCCCTACAGCCAACCTCCACAGACCCTTCCTGGCTGGCTGCTCCTGGGGCGGCACCGTAGCTTGAAGGGCGTCTGTGGAGTGAGCATGGTCCCTTCGGCAGGTGAGGTCTTTTGGCCTGGCCTGCAGGGATTGTGGCAAAATTGGCTCTCTGACATCCCCCAAGGGGGTCCCAGATTGCGAGAGGGCGGTTCTCGAGTGATAATGCACCCCAGAATTGGGCTACCTCCTCTCTGGTTCCAGGGTGCGTCACCTGAGAACCGCTGCTGCCAAGTCACCGTAGCTTGACAGCTCCTGCATTAAACATCTGCCCCTGGTGGTCAGTGCATGTCGTACCTACTGGCCAATTGTATGGTTGGATAGTCGCTTAGCCTTTTATATATATAGACTAGAGGTCCAGTGCATGACATTCATGCATGCAATGGGGGGAAAGGTCCCCCCAGCCTGGCCTGCACCCTTTCTTTAGCAGTCTGGGAGCCCTCAGGGAACGTCTGACTGGCAGGGAGTGTGCCAAAGCCGCCATACGGATATCCTTAGTGCTGCTGTCGAAGCAGGAGAGGCTCCCGTCACCACTGCTGCGCTCGCCAGCCTTCAGCCTTCATTCCTGCATTGAGCTTCTTCCCCCTGGTGATCAGTGCATGTCATAGCATCTGGTTGTTCCGCCATTTGGTCAATTTGCATATTACCCTTTATTAGTACAGTGGTACCTTGAGATACAAGTGCCCTAACATACGAGATTTTTGAGATACGAGCTGTTGAGAGAGTGATTTTTGCTTTGAAATATGAGCAACAGTTGAGATACAAGTAATTGCGTGGATTGGCCGGCTGCACACGACCCACCAGTTTACCATGACTCGAGCGTCTCATAGTTTCCCACACCTCAAGGTTACGGAACGAGTTAAACTCGTATCTCGAGGTACCACTGTATAGGTAAACAGGGAATATGCTAATTAGCTGGGCATCACGACTGCTCAGGAGGAGGCCCCAGCGGCCGTGGGGAGGCTGGGACTGGGGCTAGGCAGAGTGGAGACAACACATAGAGGGCCTGGGGCTGAGGGCGGGCTGGAGTGGAGATGCAACAGATAGGAGTGCCCAGTGGACACAACATGGCAGCTGGCGCTATGCAGGTCACGTTCCAGTGTCTGCCCCCCCCAGGGGGTGCCTCCTCGCACGGCAGGAGGTGGGGTGCCTCATGTGATTTCAATCATGTGCTGGGCCTCTAGTATAAAATAATTTGATTTTTTTAAAGTTCTAAAGAGAAAAAGTATGCTAAAGATTGCATTTTAATCATTGTAACGAGAGATTCTGGACTGGATTTCTTTTTGTTTGTTTGTTTGTTTTAGCTTTCAAGTACATTATTGGTACAGTAGCACACACTTAGTATTAGATGGTATTATATAGAATCTGAATATTATACCAGTGTGAATTTCCTGAGTTGGATGATTATATTTGGTTATGCAGAAGACTGTCCTGTAGGAAATACACTGTACTCTCAAAGGGTTGGGTGTGTGTATATGTGTGTACTGTATTTGTCAATTAGAAAATTATATTATTACATGAGAGAAGATCATGGGCTTTGGTTTAAAAACCTGATGTTCATATCCTGGCTCTCTCACTAATGTTTGATCTTTTTTTGTTTAATATTTTTATTGCTTTCACAGAGAGGAAGGGAAGAGGGATAGAGAATTAGGAACATTGACAAGAGAGAAACATTGATCAGCTAGCTGCCTCCTGCACACCCCCTTCTGGGTATGTGCCTGCAATCAAGGTACATGCCCTTGACCAGAATTGAATCTGGGATCCTTCAGTCTGCAGGCTGACGCTTTATCCACTGAGCTAAACCGGTTAGGGCTAATATGTGATCTTGAATGCATTTTTAAGGTTTCTAAAATAAAGATCTTAAGACCCATTTTTCAGTGTTGTTAGGAGAATTTAGTGTAAGAGTATATGCGTGGCACAATGCTTCATACATAATACATTCTTTTTTATATATGTATATTTTTATTGTCTAAAGTTTTACATATACATAATAATTAATGAAGTTTACTCTTATCCCTTAGTCTTTTAAAGTGACTTTCTTTATAATATAAATAAATATGTTAAAAAATTGCTTTTTTAAAAAATATATTTTATTGATTTTTTTACAGAGAGAAAGGGAGAGGAATAGAGTTAGAAATACCCATGAGAGAGACATTGATCAGTTGCCTCCTGCATGCCCCCCACTGGAGATGTGCCCGCAACCAGGATACATGCCCTTGACCAGAATTGAACCTGGGACCCTTCAGTCCACAGGCCGACACTCTATCCATTGAGCCAAACCGGTTTTGTCTAAATTAATTGCTTTTATAATAGTTCATACCATGGGATAACTACGTATCAAATATGTTATTTATATCCTCAAATTAGATTTGGGGTCATATTCCACAACAATTTTTTAATATCTTAAAACTCTGTACTTAATACTTTAATGCCTAAAACGATGCCTGGCAATATAGTAAGCACTTAAGATTTTTTTGAATAAGAATGTAATTGCTGGATAGAAGAATTCAAGTTGTTCAAGACATCTTGTTTTTTTTCTGCTTCTGGGACCATGTTGGGATTGCATTTTCCCGCTCCCTTGAAGTAGGTGTGACCATGTGACCAAAGGTGAATAAAATCGAAATAAAGTGAAGTCGATGTCATTTGTTGAATATAAGCTCTAGGTACCAGTGAGATATTTCCATGTTCTCTTTGCTTTTGGCACATTGAGTGGTAATGGTAGAGATGGTAACTGCTTCTACAGTTTGTGGGACTTGTTGCATGAGCAAGACTTACTTAGTAACTGAGATTTAAAAAAAAAAAATGATTTCAGAGAGGAAGAGAGAGGGAGAGAGAGATAGAAACATCAATGAGGAGAGAGGATCATTGATTGGCTGCCTCCTGTACACCCCTGCTCGGGATCGAGCCCACATCCTGGGCATATGCCCCATGACCTCCTGCTTCATAGGTAAATGCTCATCCACTGAGCCACGTCAGCAGGACCAAATCATTGAGATGGGGAGGGGGGGTGTTACTTGTTACTAACCTATTCTGACTGCTACAGAAATTTATATTGTCATCTTTGAATCTTAGGTGCCTAAAAGTACTTGAAGAAGGAGACTATCTGCATGTCTGCTGCTTATATATTTGCTCCAATATTTTCTTAATGTTAGGAGAGGAGTCAGAAGTGAGGTCTTGGGCAAGAAGAAGATAGGAGAGGGGATGAAGGGTTATTATAATTATTTTTAAATTTCCAGCCATAATTTTGTAGAAGGGATTTTTTTTAACGTTTAGTGTAGAGTGGTTGAACATTGTCCCTGTTTGAGTGCATCACTATAATATGTGCTTATGAAGAATCAAATCTGTGAAATAAAAAACTTGTACTATGTGCCAAAGCCGGTTTGGCTCAGTGGATGGAGTGTCGGCCTGTGGACTGAAGGGTCTCGGGTTCGATTCCGGTCAAGGGCATGTACCTTGGTTGCGGACACATCCCAAGTAGGGGGCGTGCAGGAGGCAGCTGTCGATGACTCTCTCTCATCGATGTTTCTAACTCTATCCCTCTCCCTTCTCTGTAAAAAAAGCAATAAAATGTATTTAAAAGAAAAACAAACAAAAAAACTTGTACTGTGCTTTCATCAACTTTTAGAATTGAAAAGGTCTTTAGAGATTATTTGACTATTCTGTTTATCTGGTTGGTAAAGTTCTGATATTCCAATATGGATACCCTCATAGCAACTAGATAAGAGCATCAAAATAAGCATAGTGGCATTTATTTTACAATGGCCTTTTAAGGTAAGAGGCAAATTAAAATGTATTTAGGTAAAGACTCAGGCAATTTAAGAAGGAAGTTGGAAATGGAAGAAAAGTGTTTTTTTTTTTTTTAAATACATTTTTATTGATTTAAGAGAGAAGAAGAGAGAGAGAAAGAAAGAAACAGAAACGTTGATTAGCTACTGGGGATTGATTGAGCCGGCAACCCTGCCATGTACCTTGACTGGGAATGGAACTGGTGATCTGCTGCATGGGAGGATGCTCAACCAACTGAGGCACCTTGGCCAGGGCTGAAAGAGAAGTTTTTTTTTTTTAATCTTTATTTTATTGTTTAAAGTATTACATAGAGTAGTACATATATCTCCTCTTTCTTTTTTTCTTCCTCCATAGTGAAAGAAGAGTTTTTAAAAGTTGGCTACTTTACTTGCTGCTATGTAATCACCTGTCTTTGTCTTTGAATGTTTATGTAGCTATCAGTAGTTCCTAATAGTAGGCAGAGCCTGTTAAGCTTTGGTGTTTTAATTTTAAACTTCTTCCTGCCACCCCAGGTTTCTCAGATCATTCACTGACACTGATTTGCACTCTAGGCTCTTTGAGGTCCAAATTCAGAGAGGGGTTCCTGATAACTCTTAGGACTATTCTAGGATAGGAGCAAGGGCTTTGTTAAGAATGCAACGCATATAAGCTAACAGTTAAGCCGTAGCCTTTGGGTTTCTCTGCCCTAGAAACTTGGTAGCTTTAATGAGAGCTTGAGACTTGAATTTAGGGAAGGATGACTGCTACAACAATATCTCTCTATGCCAGGATTAGGAGTCAGTCCTGGGTGAATATAAGTAGAGCTCAACCTTTCCCTTCTCCCCAATAGCAGCTGGGGTTTTGGCTTAGAAGTTGTGAGGCTGGCTGGATTCCATTTCACTCAAATTACTCACTTGACCCTGGAGAAGAGCAAAATAGGCAAGAGCTGTTGAAGAGGGAAGAGGAGGAGAGCTGTCAGTAAGTTTGATCTGCCAGATGACCCATATAAGCATTTATCCTGAGAAGATGCAGGGTGGAAGATGGAAGAGAGAACCAGAAAAGTAACCAGTATGCATAGGGCCCTCATAAGGCCCTCATCTCAAACTTGCTTTGCACATCCAAGACTCCCTTACTGACTGACCCAGGCCAAGTTGTAACTGGATAACAGGGAAAGACAATCCATTTTCTATAGAACGGAGGTGATGGGATAGAGTGAAGTTATTTCTTTGGCATTTTATAACTTTATACACTTAAGGCTTGACTCAGAGTACCTGTATTTCTCTTGGTCTGGGGCTAGGCCAAAGGACAAGAAAACAGGAGGTAATTTAGGGAAGAAAGGAATGCTTGATGAGACAGTTGTGTCTAGTGCAGTTCCAGGAAACTGTCTTACAACCATAGGAAGCTGATACCTAGCCTGGGCTACATAGAGAGCTTTTATTTCCTTTTTATGGTGGATTGCTGAAAAAAGCATAAAGCCAACATCAGTCTTATAAATCATTCTATGTACTTCATTTCATTCATCAAATTGTTAAAAACAAAACAACATTGACCCAGCTAACTAAACCTCACTGAGTAACATTTGGTGGTAAAGAAATGGGAAGGATGCTGGTAAGGGACATTTTAATTTAATATATCATCTTAGTTTTCTTTTTCTTCTCTTGAAGTGTGTGGAAAATATACAAGGATATGAAATCCCAGATCTTCGTTAAGTGTAAGACTTGAATGTTGCTTTTATGAAGTTAAATACGAAAGATGGTGGAAACAGTGGTGTAAATGGAACATTTCTAGAGGTTGTTGATATGGATGGAGGATGCTCTGACCAGTAGTTTGCTGGTATAGTTGAGGGATGGCAAGGAGCTGCATGATTGATGTGAAAGATGCAGATGGTTAGAGAGATTAGGATTTGGAATGCAACTATTCTGAGGGTCAATGTGGTAAGGAGAAAACTGTTTTCATGGTTACTAAGAGAGCATAGGAGGCTTCTAGAGCACACATATGTATCCTGATCTCCCTAATTAGGTCAGATCTCTCACTGTAGGCTCTCATAGCATCCTGTGCCATTCCTTGGTATCACTTATCCCCTTTGCATTCCCCTTCTTCCCGTTTTACTTTATTGTCTCCAACCATACTGTACTGGTAAACTCCGCGAGGGCAGGGCTGATGCACTAGAGGCCTGATGCACAAAAATTCATGCAAGAGTAGGCCTTCCTTCCCCTAGCTGCCAGCACTGGCTTCCCTCAGGCACCAGCTTACCTCTGGGACCTGGGCTTCCCTCCTCTGGTGCTGGCAGTTACCCGGGACCCAGCTGGCTTCCCCCCTGGGCCATAGAAATTGGGCCAGCTACCTTCCCACCCCGGCTTTGTCAGGAAGAATGTCTGGAAGACGCCTGGTCTAATTAGCACATTCCCCTTTTATTATTATAAAAAATAGATTTTGTCCCTGGTGTCTAGTTTATTGACAGGCACATAATATATAAACTAGCAACTACTGTACTTGCTGAATAAGTGTGACTAAATTAGAAACATTTACTGGATCCACTTTATTATTCAGAGATGAAATATTACCTCCGATTTACTGTTAAGGTGGGCTTACTTTTCACGCTCCTGGTAGCTTTTGGTTTAAAAAATGTTGAACTTGGAAGAATACAGAACAGTGAGGCGGATTACTGTGCAAAACAGTGGCTTTCAACCTGTGGGTCGTGACCCATTTGGGGGTCGAATGACCCTTTGACAGGGGTCGCCTAAGACCATCAGAAAACACAGATATTTACATTACGATTCATTAACAATAGCAAAATTACAGTTCTGAAGTAGCAACGGAAATAATTTTATGGGTGGGGATCACCACAACATGAGGGACGGTATGAAAGGGCCGTGGCATTGGGAAGGTTGAGAACCACTGGTGCAAACGCTGTCATTGTAAATAATGGGTTCTCCTCTTCCCCCAGTTTTATTGGTGTAGTCCTCACTGTCTAGTGGAATTATAGTTTTGTTTGATAAATATTACCTTCTTTTTTAAAATGGTCTCATTTCTGAAGTTTGTTCAAGGCTTTCAATACTAGTATAGTCATCATCTGAATCTGTGAGGACTGCAGTTCTTAGCATAGGTACAGATTCCTACCTTCCCTGAAATGAATTTTTATTCACCCTCTACTCCTGTGAGTGCAGATCAGTCACTGAGATTTCTGAGATGTTTTCACGCTTGTTTCTGATCTAAGATGCTTGGTCTCAATAAAACTTAAACAGGGCAGATGTGGGACAGGAGGGGTTCTTTAGGAGAGAGCTCATTCTCATGGCTGCAATTCTTACTACAGTGCTGTTCTGTCAGATAATAGTAGTATCGTTTTTTTGACAAAATGCTATTTGTGCTGGACTGTGATTGCTCTATTAGTGATCTAGAAGTTTAAGAGAGTTAGAGATTTTACTGTTCTTATGTTAAGTCTATAGAACTGATTTAAAAAATGAGCATTTATAAAAAACTTGATTGAACTTTAAGGAATTATCTATATTAGGGCAGAAAGGTAGGGGCAAACATTCTATTTCATGTGTAAACTAGAAATAAAAAATTTCAAACGTACTGGAACCTTTGAAAAATTACTGTTTTTCTAGGATATTTGGTAGTATCTAGGAATTACCAACAAGTATATAACTAGAAAATATTAACAAGGGGACACATTGATTAAAGTTCTTTAAAATATGAAGTATTTTTTTAATTCAAAAGTTAATTTTCAAACATTAACTTTTAAATGTTTTACTACAAATTGGCAAGCTACAGAATTTTATGAGTCTACTTGTTTTCTTATTTTCTGAGAAGCAGACAAAAACTTGCAAACTGAAGAAAGCATCTCTGTTATAGTAAAACAAAGAAAGCTATTATGCTATTGCTGTCCTTCATAATATTAAGCAGATACAAGAAGCACTCATATTTATTAAAAGAGCTCAGGGATAGTAAGTATCAATTTTTATAAAATAGTCCCTGAGTTCTTAATATTATCAATTCTCTTTCACACATAATTTTTCATGTTGATTTCTCAGAATTAAAGATTTGCTCACTTTGAGGCAAGTGCTGTATATTTTTTTAGATTCTTGTATTTCCACATGTGAAGTATGTAGAAATATGAAGCAGGCAAGAAATTAAGCCAGATTACCTATTGTACAAAAGCTTTACTACACTGTGAAACAGCTGATGTGTTTGAAAGTCTTAGTGGTTCTCTTAAGCCACTGCTGAAGGTGATTGGAAATTGTCACATCATATTCAAAATAGGTTACTTTATTTCATACTTGATACAGTTTCTCATTTCCTTTAAATGATTGACCCTTTTCCTAGCAGTTTGGCTCAGTGGATAGAGCGTCGGCCTGTGGACTGAAGGGTCCTGGGTTCGATTCTTGTCAAGGGCATGTACGGTGGTTGCAGGCTCCCAGCCCTGGTTGGGGGAATACAGGAGGCAACCAATCCGTCTGTCTTTCTCACGTTGGTGTTTCTCTCTGTCTTTCCCTCTCTCTTCTAGTCTCCCTAAAAATCAATGGAAACATATCCTCAGGCAATGATTAACAAAAACAAATCAAACAAATAAATGATAGACCTTTTGAATAAAGGAATATTGTACCTGTGCCATCTTTTAGATAAAAAATCAGCAATAGTAACCCTTTCCATTTAGGATTAGGCTGTATTGCATATACATTTAAATGGCTACTACATTGGCCTCTTGGACAGGAAATACACACTTTCAGTGCTAACCCCTCAACCTGGAACACTCACATGGCATCCCTTAGACCCACCCACTTTCCATACTTCCTCCTTTAGAGCTTTGTTCCAATACCACCTTATTAGGTAGGCATTCCCTGATCACCCTCCCTACCCCCTTTGTTTTATTTTTTCCACACCACTTACTGCCTTCTGACATCTGTGTTTTGTTTGTTGTTGGCCTGTCTTCCCCCACTGTAATATAAGCTCTTATATACATACCACTCAGCTCTATAACATTCAATTTGTCATACTTCAGTTTTTCAAAAGGAAAGAACACATTAAAGATATATTTGAAGCATACTGTGTAATCTCACCCTGATTCTAATCCTTTCCTTTATTCCTCAAGGAAGTTATTATGAATTTGTTACCAGTCTCCTATATATTTTTTTATAGTTTTGGTATATGTGTATGTGCCCATAATGTAGCATTATTTTGCATGTTTATGAACCTGATATAACTAGTTTCAATATGTACATTCCTATCTGCAATTTGATTTGTAAATTTAGTGTATGTTTAGTGATTTCAACCATTGACTTTTACTATTATATAGCAGCCCACTAAATGAATATAATTCATTTATTCCATTGTTGAAAGTTTAGCTGTTTTTAATATTTTGCCATTACCAAAAAAGTGAGTATTTTGTATGTTAATTTTCAAACATTTCTGTAGGAAGTGTTTCTTGAAGATAAATTGCCAAGAATAAAAAAATACATGTGCTATTTATTTATCCTTTTGTGTTACTAATGTTTTAACCCTCAACAGATTCTAAAGAATTCTGTAAAAATATTCTAAAAATATTCTGAACTTCCCTCCCTTGTTGGCATTTAAGAAATGATACAACTTAATGAGCCTAAATATTACAAAAAATCTAGTGTGGTGGGATCTGTAGTCTGAGTCAACACATGGGAATTGCTTACAACACAGATAGCTATTTTTAATTGCACATAATCTTAAAACTTAGTGACTATAAAGTAAGTTCAATGTATCAGTAGTTTATAGCTAAATGCCCAATACGTGTTACTTTGCAGAGTTGAAGAAAAGAGCATTTTTCTGCAGTGGTAACTATTCTTTTTTCTCATCCCCTAGGTTGTATCAGAGTAAGATGGACGGTAGCTTTGATTGTGATTGTGGTGAGCTGGAGCCACCTGATCACTAACAAGAGACATCTGTTAACCAACAGCTGCCAGGGCTTCCTGTTGAAGTATACAGCAACAAAGGAAGACAAGAAGCAAAACGGAAATAGTGCTTACCAGCACCTTAGAACGATGCTGCTCAGGACCAGTCCAACACTGAATGTATCTGCACTGTGAGGAGAATGTTCATAGAAGCCTGTTGTGTGCATATTTATTCACATTTTTGTTAAATGTTAAATCGTTTAGCACAGTAAATCTGAGTGCATACTATGTCATTTCATTCCGTTTGAGTTTCTCGAGTGTTTTCTTTAAATGTCTGCAGAATTGCTGCCCCTTTCTTGAACTATGAGTACTCCAACCTTTTTAATTCTCAATATGAGGAGAGCTTTTTGAGCTTTAAATCTAAGGGGAACTCAACGGGCCTGGTTGGCATATGCAATGAACATCAAGAAACCATCTTGCTGTGGAAGCAGAATTGTTTTTCTTCTCCCTTTTTGAAAGATCCTTCCTTTTGATGCCAGTTTTCTTCCTTGTTTACACAAGTTCAACAATTCGAAAGGAAAAGGCAATAGTAAGGGTTTCAAAATGGCAGAGAAATTTGAAAGTCTCATGAACATTCATGGTTTTGATCTGGGCTCTAGGTATATGGACTTAAAACCATTGGGCTGTGGAGGCAATGGTTTGGTTTTTTCTGCTGTAGACAATGACTGTGACAAAAGAGTAGCCATCAAGAAAATTGTCCTTACTGATCCCCAGAGTGTCAAACATGCTCTACGTGAAATCAAAATCATTAGAAGACTTGACCACGATAACATTGTGAAAGTGTTTGAAATTCTTGGTCCCAGTGGAAACCAGTTAACAGATGATGTGGGCTCTCTTACCGAACTGAACAGTGTTTACATTGTTCAGGAGTACATGGAGACAGACTTGGCTAATGTGCTGGAGCAGGGCCCTTTACTGGAAGAGCATGCCCGGCTTTTCATGTATCAGCTGCTACGTGGGCTCAAATATATTCACTCTGCAAACGTACTGCACAGAGATCTCAAACCAGCTAATCTTTTCATTAATACTGAAGATTTGGTGCTGAAGATAGGTGACTTTGGTCTTGCGCGGATCATGGATCCCCATTATTCCCATAAGGTATGTGGAAAACTAGCTGAGACAGACCTTTATTGATGTATATCATTAGGAATATGTACTTTTGTTTTTCCTCTATGGATTGTGACAGAATTTTTAGTTATTTGTGTTAAATTTTGCATAACACAGTACCTTTTCTTTTTACTTTTTATCTTTACCTGGAGACATGCTTAGAAATCAATAATATTTTAGTTTTTCACAATTATTATTTTTTGTTTGTTTTGTAGATCCAGGATTCTTCATATACTATTCCTCTGCTAACGTAAAAAATTAAAGTGTATTTTTATTTCTTTTTCAGGGTCATCTTTCTGAAGGGTTGGTTACTAAATGGTACAGATCTCCGCGTCTTTTACTTTCGCCTAATAATTATACTAAAGCCATTGACATGTGGGCTGCAGGCTGCATCTTTGCTGAAATGCTGACTGGTAAAACCCTCTTTGCAGGTTAGAAAGTTAAAATATATGGGGTAAAATTTCAGAGAAATAATTTTGTATCAAAACTTAAAACAATTTATTATAGTCTAGAATATTAAAATATAAAGATAAAATGGTGTTTTTAATATTTTAAAAGTTGATTCACATATTCACTTAATTGTTTACTCAGTTAATTTAGTGAGAATTATAGTGTTCTGTCCTGGCTGGTTAGCACATTTGGCTAAAAGCATCGTTCCTTTATGCTAAGGTTGTGTGTTCAATCCCCAATCAGGGCACATACAAGAAGCAACCAAAGAATGCATAAATAAGTGAAACAATAAGTCAATGTTTCTCTCTCAAATCGATACGTTTTTTAAAAAGGAATCTACTGTTCTTTTGTATATATTTCTTAAATATAATTTTATATTTCTTAGATTAATGATGCTTGTTGGTAATCTGTGTCAAATGATATCTAAATTGCCTAGTTCTGTCAGTTTTTGTCACCTTCTGGTGACATTTTTTTAGCTATTACTGAAAATCTAGTAATTCTTTTTTTGCCTGCCCTGCCCCAATCATCCCTGTTATTTGAGCTGCCATATCCTGTTGCCTGGCTACTGTGATCTTTCAGAATCAAACAAACCAACTCAGAAATATTTTGTTGAGGTTAGTGCTATTGAGGGAGTCTAAAGTGTGTGAGAGAGAATTTAGTCAAGATGGGAAGAGGCAAATAATCCATGAAAAACACCAACTATCATAAAGCAAAGTTTTGAGTTGGTATAAAATTACTTTTACTTTGTACAGACTTTAAAAGCTACAAACTTACAGAAGCCATATCAGTGATGGCTGGAATGGAAGACATAAAGGAGTCAAAGAATTTTTACTCTATAGGAATAGTGAAGAATTTTGAAAGGTGAAAAGAGAGAGAAAAAGTGATATCTATTTATGGATATCTGTGTAAATAAGGGCCTGAGCCTGGTATACATGAATCAGTGAGAAAAGTTTGGTGAAAACAAGGTGTCATATTTATGACTGGTTAAGATGGGTCCAGAACACTTAGAAAGTAGACAGAGGAGTTGCCATTTGAAAAAGTAGGAAATAGTAGAGTACTGAAGACTTTTTGAGTTGGAGAAGTGATGTGTTGGTGATATGAGTCTTTTTCTCTCTTTTGACTTACCTTTTTTCCTCTGTAACAAATGTTACAGTGGGCCTCCCACTATTCCAAGTGTGTGCTAAGAGCAGAAGGAAGAGAATGGAACAGTCTGCTTACAAAAGTAATAAACGAAAGATTAGGGTGCGTAAGAAAGCTTTATTGAAAGGATGGTGTATATAAGTGTCCTTAAATTTTATTTTATATTGATACTTATAGCACTCAGTGTACCTAACATTAACTAATCTATTATTTTTTTCCCCTAAATTTATCTGGAATTTCTTTCATGATGTGTGATAGTGATTGAATTTCATTGTAGAAAACTGAGAAAATACCAGTGATTACTGGAAATGAAATTAAGTGGATTAAATTTTTTCTGATGAACAATACTGTAATTACAAGTTATATTCCAGCATATATAAAATAATTATTATGTTACTTGTGTGATAAATTACCTCAAAACTTAAGTGACTTAAACAACAAATAATTATTATCTCTCAGTTTTTATGAGTCAGGAATTTGTGAGTGGCTTCGCTAGCTGGTTCTAGCTCAGATTTGCTTAGTCAAGATGCTGATTGGGGTTACAGTCATCTGAAGCTTGTTGGTTTAGGACAGTGGTTCTCAACCTGTGGGTCGTGACCCCTTTGGGGGGTCGAACGACCCTTTCACAGGGGTCGCCTAAGACCATTGGAAAATGCAGATATTTACATCACGATGCATAACAGTAGCAAAATTTCATGGTTGGGGGTCACCACCACATGAGGAACTGTATGCAAGGGTCTCGGCCTTAGGAAGGTTGAGAACCACTGGTTTAGGAGGTTCCACTTCTAGAGAGCTTACTTACATGACTTTAAGCAGGAGGCCTTACTCAGTTCTGACTGTGAGTTTGATTGAGTGTCTTCACAATATAGCAGCTGGCTTCCCTCAGAACTCATATCTAAAAGAGAGAGCAAAGAAAGTTAATGTATTTTTTTTTAAGAAAATAGTTCAATATTTTTTAATATGTTTACAGGATCTAATGTAGAACATTTTTTCCCTCCTGAAAGATATCCTGTAACCATTACACTGTTACATGAGAACTTCTCTAAGTTTCTTTTTTAAAAAATATATTTTATTGATTTTTTTACAGAGAGGAAGGGAGAGGGATAGAGAGAAACATCTATGAGAGAGAAACATTGATCAGCTGCCTCCTGCACGCCCCCTACTGGGGATGTGCCTTGCAACCAAGGTACATGCCCTTGACCAGAATCAAACCTGGGACCTTTCAGTCTGCAGGCTGACACTCTATCCACTGAGCCAAACTGGTTTCGGCAAAGAACTCCTAAGTTTTTTTAAGAAACTTCAAACCATTTTCTAAAGCAGTGTACTATTTTACATTCCCGTTAGCAGTGTATGAGTTACAATTTCTCCATGTTATTACCAACACTTATTTAAAGTGTGGTCTGTCCTGTTGTCTGTCTTTTGGATGTGAGATAGTGATATGAAGTGGTATTGTAATTTTGATTTGTATTTCCTTAATGATTAATGGTTTTGAGCATATGTTTATTGGCCATATCTTCTTTGGAGAAATATTTATCCATTACCTACTTTTTAAAATATATTTTTATTGATTTGAGAGAAAGGAAGATAGAAATATCAATGATAAGAGAATCGTTGATTGGCTGCCTCCTACATGTCCCCCATTGGGGATAGAGCCCAAAACCCAGGCATGTGCTCTGACCAGAAATGGAACCATGAATTCCTGGTTCATAGGTCAATGCTCAACCATTGAGTCTCGCTGGCCAGACTATCTAAACCCCATTGCCTTCTTTTTAATGGGATTGTCTCTTTTATAATTGAGGTGAAAGAGTTCTTTATATACTCTGGATACAAATCATTTATCAGATACATGATTTGCATGTATTTTCTCCCATTCTGTGGGTTATCGCTTTTCTTTTTTAAAAATATGCTTTTATTGATTTCAGAGAGAAAGGGAGGGGGTGCGAGAGATAGAAACATCAATGATGAGAAAGAATCATGCCTTCTGCATGCTCCCTATTGGGATTGAGCCTGCTACCCGGGCATGTGCCCTGACTGGGAATTGAACTGTGACCACTTTGTTCATTGGTTAGTGCTCAACCACCGAGCGTCAATTTATTTTCTTGATGGTGTGTTTTGAAACATGATTTTAATTCTGATTAAGTCCAACTCATCTGTTTTTTTCTTTTGTCACTTCTGCTTTTGGTGTAATATCTATAAAACTATTGTCTAACACCTAAGAGTTTCATAGTTTTAGTGGTAAATTTAGGTCTGTGATCTGTTGTGAGTTAATTTTTTATGCATAGTGTGAAGTAGGGGTCCAGTGTCATTCTTCTAACCTGGGTGTCTAATTATTCTGGCACTATTTGTGGGAAATATTATTCTTTTTCTACTGAATTGCTCTGACCCTTTTGTAAAAAATTATGAGTGCAAAATATATTTTTGTTACTTAGATTCAAAAGTGACACACTGTCACTTGAGCTTTATTTCATGTGTTAGAAGCAAGTCACTAAGTACACCTCACACTTAAGGGGAGGTGAATTGGATATCACTTTCTGAAGAGAAGACTATCAAAGCATTTGTGGACATAAAGTTACCACAATAATATTGTATCAAGAAAGCAAAAATTTAATTTAAAATCTAGGTAATACTTCAAGTTATATGAAATGGAGTCAGAATTTACTGCTGTATTGATTAAACAAAGATAATGTATTTTTAAATGTTCATTTGGTATATTCAGATATTGCTTACGTTTACCTATAAAAAGTATTAGGTAAAAGTACAAACCACCTCTAAATAGCATAACTTTTATTGTCAACTCATGTAAACTTTAAACATTTAATGGAATTATTTTGAAATTATTTGAAAGATCCAGCTGTAGTTTCCTCCTAATGCTTTATGGGTAGTTTTGTGAACCGTTCGATAAAAGCAGCATGAGAGATCTAAATGTTTATTAGGGATAGGCCTCTCAAATGTACTGAGCAATAAATGGCAAGGACTAAGCATTCATTGGAAATCTGTGTATTTTTAACCTATAAAAAGTGTCATAGCCTTATTTTTGGTACAACTTAATATATCATTTGGATCTTTGATAGTTTCTCGAAACTTTCTCTTTTCTGCTGTCTTCGTCATCATAGTAAAACAGCCACTTCTTAGTTGTTTAGGCCCAAATCATCATCCTTTACCTTTGTCAGTACAAATCCCGGCTTTTCCTTCAAAATATATCCAGAACCTAACTGCTTGCTATGATCTATATCGCTACCCCCCCACCCTCCAGTTCAGTCAGCTAATATTTCTCTCCTGGTCTAATACAGGACCCTCTATCTAGCTTTCCTGCTTCAATATTTGCTGTCTGTAGTCCAGTTACCACCTAGCAGTCATAGTAGTTATCTGAAAACAGAAGTCAGATTATGTCATTTCCCTGCTTAAACTAATGGCTTCCTATCCAGTTCAGGATAAAGCAGACCCTTTGTGTTCTCATCTTAGGCTGGGATCTGCTCCACTCCATCTCAGCTACACTTGCCTAATTGTTAGACATTCCAGGCCTACTCACTCCTCAGGGCCTTAGGGCCTTCTCCCATCTTCCTGGAATTTCCTTTATCCATTAAGTCCAATGATATGAATATATGGTATGTTTCCTAATTTCTTCAACTTTCAACTTCTCAGTGAAGTATTTATTCCTTGATCATCTATGTATTAACTCTACCCCCAACAATCCTCTACCCCCTTAGCATATATTTTTCTTCATAGCATTTGTCGTCATTAGACATAAATGTTTACATTATCAGTTTTCCTCCACTAGATTGTAAACTCCATGAAAGTAGGGACTTGGTCTGATTTGTTTCATAGATGGTCTGAAGTGTCTTGCTTATGTAGGCACTCAAGAAAAATTGGCCGAAACCGGTTTGGTTCAGTGGATAGAGCGTCAGTCTGCGGACTGAAAGGTCCCAGGTTCGATTCCGGTCAAGGGCATGTACCTTGGGTTGCAAGCATATCCCCAGTAAGGGGTGTGCAGGAGGCAGCTGATCGATGTTTCTAACTTTCTATCCCTCTCCCTTCCTCTCTGTAAAAAAAATGAATAAAATATATTTAAAAAAAAGAAAAGAAAAATTGGAATGCTGAAGGAATTTCTAGAAATTAGTGGAAAAGCAAAATGGTTGTGGGTGTGTTTTTTTTTGCATCTATTTAGCCTAAAGTTTCCTGTTTTATTTAATAGTGGTCCTGAAATGCTAACTGAGCCTAACACATAATTATAAAACTTTTTGTTTTGCAAATCTAGTTCAACCTTTCATTTTATTGATGATGAAATTAAGTCATCATCATGTTAAGTATTCCCAAAGTTATAGCCAATTAGGTAGTGGTATAGCTAAGACTAGAATCCAAATCTCTTGAATCCCAATTCATTGATTCCCCTTCTCTCTTTCCTCCCCCTCCACCCTCCCGACTACTTTGATACCTTAATATGAGGCCAGACTTTAAGAGTTAGTTTCTTATGGAAATAAAGAACTAAAACTAAATATATTAATAACTAGATATTAAAATAGACTTTTTGAGAAGATTAATGATATTAAAAAACAATGAAATCTGCTGATTGATTCAGTTAAAACCATTTCTTCCCCAATGCTCATTACAATATTTAAGTTAATTTCTTAGAGCTTTAGAATGTTTATTACCAGATATGTAAACATTGAGGAATATGTGTGTGTTTATATTATATTTGGTGTTTTTTGTTTGTTTGTTTTTTTATCTCATTCAGGTGCACATGAACTTGAACAGATGCAGCTGATTTTAGAATCTATTCCTGTTGTTCATGAGGAAGATCGTCAGGAGCTTCTCAGCGTAATTCCAGTTTACATTAGAAATGACATGACTGAGCCACACAAACCTTTAACTCAGCTGCTTCCAGGAATTAGTCGAGAAGGTATTGTGACTCAAGAATAACCATCACAAAGTGTGTGTGTGTGTGTGTGTGTGTGTGTGTGTGTGTGTGTGTGTGTGTGTAAGTAAGCAGGATCTGTGTAGGAAGCTTTAGTTTTTTGTCCTTAGAACTATGACTTTCTCTTAAATTGTCTTTAGATATTTAAGGCATACCTAATACTTAAAACTCTCACTTTCTCTTTCTTGGCCTAGCACTTAAGCTGGGATCTGTTTTCTTTGCTGCTTTGAGTCATTTTTCACATTTCAAAAAGTATATACCTCTCTCCTGGTTCTAACTCCTTTTACTTTTCCAGTTTATACCTCTGACTATCATAGATGAGCATATTGGATCACTGGCTCTCACTAAGTTGGAGTGGAATTCTGTGAAGGTTATATAAAAAGTGTAGGTATGAGTAAGAATGATTTAGGTATGAAAAAGTGAATTTAGTTGGGTGGGTGGGGAAGGGAGAAGCAAAGGCTTCAGGACAAGGAGGAAGTAGAGGAATGAGCAAAACTGTTTACTGAGCAAACACATTACAAAAGTTTGTAGATTAGTGTTAGTATTGGGTTCTAAAGTGGAAGTTTGTGCAAGCTTGAAAGTAGTAGGAATTTGGGGAGAATCAAAACTTTGTTTACCACCAAAACAATTTCATACCTAAAAATACTGACATATCTTTAGATTTTATATAATTAAGATACAAAATACTTAAACTCTTATAATAATCTGTCATAAAAACACTTTTTTTAGGAAAAGCATTAGACATGAAAAAGATCTTCTTTAAAAGTTGATTGTGTCTTACATCTTTAAAAATTATATTGTATTAAGAGTGTCAGGATTGTAAAGTTCTGTCATGAATCACAAAGTTAGAAATATGTAGTTTCCTAAACATTTTAAACATCTGAATTATACACTTATTATTCATATCAGGTGTGTGTGTGTCAGTGTTTTAAAGTAGCAAGTGTTTTGAGAAGTAGTTAGGCACTAGATTGCAAATCATGTTGACATTGTCTCCTTCCCCCAGATATGCTTGGAACTCATATAATAAATGCCTAAATAAAAAGGTAGCTGCTATATTTAATTTCAACAGGTTTTGTAGGTTTTCTTTTAAGTAGTTCTACATTCCTAACCAGTCTTTGCTGTCCTCATATTCAGATTCCATTGCTGGTTCTTGTGCTTTTAACCTTATAGCCTCTGTCATAACATCCTATTCATAACTGAATAGCAGTCATATATCACTTGACTATGCCTCAGAGTTTTCTGTAAGGAACTCTTTAAAAATATAGACTATTAAGTCAGAATCCAGAGGTGGGATGGGGACCAGGACGCATATCAGTGTTTTTAAAACCTACAGGTCTGGCCCTGCTAGCCAAGTTGAAAGACACTGCTTAGGGATCAAGTGGTTAGGCTCTGGAATGTGTCATTGCTCTATTGCTCTGTCTTATCAAAGGAGATAAGCTAGAAATATAGGGTATTGCTGTTAAAGCATTTTAATCTAGCTAGATTTGAATCTTCTTTTTTGCTACCCTCATTAAGGTGGGACCATGTCTCAGTCAGCTACAAACAAACCTGAAAATTTGGCTCATGGCTGGAATTTATTTATAATGTGTTGAATGAGTATATTTGATAATAGATTCATTAAGTTAACCATTGGGCAAATATCTGTGGTATTCACAAGTAGCAGAACTGTGCTCACTAATGCAGAGAGTTTAAAGATATGTTCTATATGAATTAACACATTAAGACTACTAGGACCCTTTCTGGGTAATGTCTTTATATGAATACCCTCTTTTTCATTTTCCTCCATCATATTTACCACTCATCCTCCCTTTCTATGTAGTTTACCACATATTTCTATATCTTAGACCCATTTCCTCTAGAGCAGTGCTGTCCAATAGAACTATCTACAATGATGGAAATGCATATACTGTTTTTGCATACATTTGGGAGCTCCGTGTGGCTCCCAAGTTTCTTATTTCTTCCTCTTTTTAATAATTGCCTACAATTCCCAAATGCTAGGGATTTTATAATATATTCCTGTTGTGTAGTTTAATATATCTCCTCCTTCTCTCTGAGAATGGTGATTGTGCTGAGTCAACAATCCATAATTCTGTGCCTTCCAGTCTCTTTTGCCTTGAGACATGTGGGCCCAGAGGTAATTAAGACACCTCCCCCTGCCCCCGTCCCAGGAGAACCAAGAACCAAGTTTGATGTATTGTGAAATGACTTCCTAGGTTAGAATAATATAATAGAGCAAAGGAAGGAATCTCAGCCCTGGGTCACTGAAGGGTATGAGTACCATTGAGCCCTAGTTTCTTACCTTTAGTCTTTATTAGACTTCTTTGAGGGTTGAATAAGATAATGTGAATAGAGTATTTTTTAGAGTACAGCTTAGTTTTAGAGAAGGGCTATCTTTTCCTTTGAGACAGAAGGCAAGAATAATAGGATATGTGACAGACCATAGTGAAGAAGCAGGAATTGAGATAAATGTGAAGTGGGTTGAGAATGATAAGGAAGAATGAGAGATAAAGGGACTGTAGAACATTGCTGAACACAATAGCAAAGGCTAACTTAAAATTCTACAGTATCAATTTGTAGTGAGCCAGATATGTGATTTTCCATCTAGCTTTCATTAGTAATATATGGCTAGGAAGCAGACAAAGTAGATGGTAGAAATGATTCAGAGTTGAAGATTGGTGTAAGTAATAAGGCATTTGAATGTGTGGTGGTGTAAGAGCAATCTTTAAGCTGGTGATATTGTGGTTCAGGCCTGGTAAGGAGCTTAGGAATATCTAACAGTCTGAGTTAGTGGGAAGGATTAGATGTACAATAGTTCCACAAGGGCCCTAAAATGATCAAGAGCATTATGTGATATGCTGGCATGAGATTGGTGTAAACAGAGATCAACAAATTAGTTTAACAGCTAGTCAGTGAGATGAGGGAGGAGAGGAAAAAGTCTTTTTATTAAGTTTTTATAACATGATACCTCTATCCATTTTATACATGAAGAAAATGAAGTTCAGCAGATTTAAGTAACCTAGTGAATTACAGAGCTGAGAGTAGGACCTTTATATTAGGTTGAGCAACATGAAATTGCTATTATTTGACTGTTTTGACTGACAAAAATAGTAGTTTCATATGGTTCATATTAATTTTTTTTTTTTTTATAATTGACCATAAAGTGAGATTTGGCGTACATTTCAAATTTTTGCTGTTTATTAAGTAAACGTCCTTTTTATTATATATATTAGCTAGGCTAGTTTTATTTTTCTGACAAAACTTTAATTATTTTCCTTATGAGGTGGTAGACCTTCAGTATAGTTAAAAGAGTTTTATCTCTTTCTTTTGCAGCACTGGATTTCCTGGAACAAATTTTGACATTTAGCCCCATGGATCGGTTGACGGCAGAAGAAGCACTTTCCCATCCTTACATGAGCATATATTCTTTTCCAATGGATGAGCCAATTTCCAGTCATCCTTTCCATATTGAAGATGAAGTTGATGATATTTTGCTTATGGATGAAACTCATAGTCACATTTATAACTGGGAAAGGTAAATTGATCCTAAATTAGAAAAGTACTTATTGTATTTTTAATAAATCTCAATACAGTGAAGTTTATTTTTAAATTATATATAACAATGTAGAATTCTTAAAAGATGTAGTAAAAGTCTCTGGGTTTAAAAGATGGATGAGAAGAATCAACCTTATACAATAAGATATCTCCATAAGTATCTCAAATTTTTACGTATAATTCATTACATTATAGGATATAAATTAGCATGAGATTTATATTGAAATGTTTTTTCTCATGACAAAATTTATTTTGGAATGGTTAACGTAAGTTCAGTATAAGGAACTTTTTTAGTCTAAACCATATAAAACATCAAAATGTATACGGTTACACATTTTAGCTAAATGATTTCTTCCCTCTGCCGCCTTTTAGGATTTTTAAATTCTAGAGAAGTTTGGATATAATTATCTTAAAAGTGGGTTGGTAACATATAATGAATCAATATTATTTAAAATCTTCAGATGATTTTATTATTTAGTCAGACTTGGGAATCCCAATGACCATCTTAAAAACTTCAGGAATTCATATATTTCTGTTTAAAAGAAAAACGATTGCAATTAGTAAAGAAGTTGTTAATGTTGAAATGAGTTTGTTTACTCATTGTATTTCTTCCTTCTAAAATGTGGAGATATTTCTGAATATGTTTACATACATCTGCCAACATCCTTTTTTTCTTCCACGTGGATGTTTCTACCATATACAATACACATTCTTTTCAAACATACCCAAATGTATTCCAGTCTCTCTGTTTTTTATCATACTTAGTTGAATCATCTAACCTCTTTTCTGTTCCCACCTTCCCATCTTCCCAGTTGTTTTTGTGTGTGTGTCTCCATCTGCCTCTACCTGGGCATTGTATGGGCACCTTGCTGTGAAGTGTCAGTAGAGGATACTATAAGGATATTGCATTCAGTAGCACATACACATGGAGAGTTTTTTTTTTTTTTTTTCTATTCACTGGTGATGAGGTCCAAGAAGCCTTCCTTTCTTTCTAGTCTGCCTATTACTAGTAGAAAGAAAATCTGTAAGAGACTTGATTGAGATTAGAGATCTGCATAAAGTGTTTTGTCTCTGTAAAACTGTGCTGGAATTAAACTATTGACATGTCAACCACTCAGATGTTCACCTGCAGTTATATTTAAAGTAGACGAAAATAGAGAAAAGAAGAAATAAGTGTGAAATTATAATTGGTCTTATTTAAGAATGGAGGTCCCAGAATTTTTATATTATATATTTCATTGGTAATTAACAAATATTGCCTCATTTTTCTCTTTTTTTTAATATATATTTTTTATTGATTTTTTTTTTACAGAGGGGAAGGGAGAGAGATAGAAACATCGATGAGATGAGAGAAACATTGATCAGCTGCCTCCTGCACACCTCCTACTGGGGATGTGCCTGCAACCAATGTACATGCCCTTGACCGGAATCAAACCTGGGACCTTACAGTCCGCAGGCCGACGCTCCATCCACTGAGCCACACCAGTTTCGGCCATATTTTTCTTATGGGTACCTCTATTAAGATGATAAGTTTCTGGAGGGCAGGAAAGGCTTATAACTTTAGACTCTATTATCCCCTCATAGGCTTTTTACAGCCCTTTCACGTAAAGGGCACTCAGTGAATTTGCAAATGAAATTTAATATCTGGACTAATAGTAATGTATGATTTTTTTTTTCAGGTACCATGATTGTCAATTTTCAGAGCATGATTGGCCAATACATAATAACTTTGATATTGATGAAGTTCAGCGTGACCCAAGAAATCTGTCTGATGTCACTGATGAAGAAGAAGTACAAGTTGATCCTCGAAAATATTTGGATGGAGATCGTGAAAAGTATTTGGAGGATCCTGCTTTTGATACCAATTACTCCACTGAGCCTTGTTGGCAGTACCCAGATCATCATGAAAACAAATATTGTGATCTGGAGTGTAGCCATACTTGTAACTACAAAATGAGGTCATCATCATATTTAGATAACTTAGTTTGGAGAGAGAGTGAAGTTAACCATTACTATGAACCCAAGCTTATTATAGATCTTTCCAATTGGAAAGAACAAAGCAAGGAAAAATCTGATAAGAAAGGCAAGTCAAAATGTGAAAGGAATGGATTGGTTAAAGCCCAGATAGCTCTAGAGGAAGCATCACAGCAACTGGCTGAAAAAGAAAGGGAAAAGAACCAGGGATTTGACTTTGATTCCTTTATTGCAGGAACTATTCAGCTTAGTTCACAACATGAGCCTACTGATGTTGTTGATAAATTAAATGACTTGAATAGCTCAGTGTCCCAACTAGAATTGAAAAGTTTGATATCAAAGTCAGTAAGCCGAGAGAAACAGGAAAAGGGAATGGCAAATTTAGCTCAGTTAGAAGCCTTGTACCAATCTTCTTGGGATAGCCAGTTTGTGAGTGGTGCAGAGGACTGTTTTCTCATAAATCAGTTTTGTTGTGAGGTAAGGAAGGATGAACAAATTGAGAAAGAAAACACTTACACCAGTTACTTGGACAAGTTCTTTAGTAGGAAAGAAGATACTGAAATGCTAGACACTGAGCCTATAGAAGATGGGAAGTTTGGGGAGAGAGGAAATGAGGAAGGGTTTCTGAATAACAGTGGTGAGTTCCTCTTGAACAAGCAGCTTGAATCCATAGGCATCCCACAGTTTCACAGTCCAGTTGGGTCACCACTTAAGTCAATACAGGCCACATTAACACCTTCTGCTATGAAATCTTCCCCACAGATTCCTCATAAAACATATAGCAGCATTCTGAAACATCTGAACTAAAACACTCAGCAGACATTTCTCTTTGTATTCTTCATGAAATGTGTTTGTCTTTTTTATTACTAGTGTTTAAGTCATTTTTTTACTTGAATCAGATGGTTTCATTTAGAACGGACTTTATTAGTTCTTGGTTTTTAAAATCCAGACTTTTTTCCTACATGTGAGATGGTTTTCATTTTAACTGGCATGTCATTTGCACACAAAATAAAGAATAGAGCAAAATAATGCAATGCAGGAGGAGACAAAGAAATGCACTAAGACAAGTAAAAAAACATTCTTTCATAGAACAATGATCTGTTTTACAGGAAACAAAAATCTTGCCTTGAAATTTACACAGTGAGACTGTACATAATTGCATGGAAATATCTATTTTTTTCCTAAAACATTTTTCATTCATGAGTATTTTCGAGTTTTTCATACTGTACACGTTTCTTAAAACACATGATACCAGCAGCAACTGAAAATGAATGCCGAATTTGGTACACATGTGTTATCTACCTCAAGGTAACAAAAGTATGTGGCAAAACATATACCACCCATAGTGCTTCACAATATGCACTTCTATTTAGCCAGCGTTTATTGTAGTAAACTATTCTTAATAAGATTCACTCACCATTTATAAATGTTCTGGTATGCATTCTTTATAGTGAAGTGTTACTACATCACATCTTATTTATTTTAGCAAAGCAGTATATTTTCTGTATTTAATTATAAAAAGTTAACTTAGTTTTTGAAATTTATTTACAAATACACTTTTTCCATTTGGCACTATGGTTTGTTGCCTACTTAGCTGAATATATAATGTCAGCTTATCCTAAAGGCTGTCCCTGTACTTAATTTACTTAAGTATTCATTTTAAGTAAAGTGCTCACTGTGTATAGGAATTTGTATTTTGGAGGTGCTTGATCTATCTACAAAGAAAAATTAGGAATTACTTTATTATAAAATGCTCCTAGAAGTCTTAATTGTGTTTATTTTTAAAAAACAACAACTGTAATGTTAGACTTGTGTGCATGGAAATAATTAAGGTACATCATAATTGTAGTTTAAAAGTTGTACATGATAAGACATATTTTGTTTTTACTGTATGTTTTTACTGAATGATCTATCCCCCATCCCAAGGCAAGCATGAATAAAATTAGGTTAAATGTAGCATGTGGCATTGCAGTCTCTTAGAATTTGTTTCATCCATTTTATTTTATTGAATTGAATACTGTCTGTATCTTTTTTTGGTTATCCTGTTTGAAGAAAAATAACAAATAAAACATGGCCAGCAAATATGGCTCCTGTATAACTCTTTAGGTAATTAGAATTACCTGCTAGAATGAAAATTACTAGCAGAATCTACCTAGTTCCACTTTCTGAGCATTTTTTAATTATGGCTATAGTTTAAGCAATATTAGACTAAAGACTTAAAAGAAAGATGTTATTTTAAAAATGTTATTGATTATTTTTTTACAGAGAGGAAAGGAGAGGGATAGAGAATTAGAAAGATCGATAAGAGAGAAACAGAGATCAGCTACCTCCTGCACACCCCCTACTGGGGATGTGCCTACAACCAAGGAACATGCCCTTAACCAGAATCGAACCTGGGACCCTTCTGTCTGCAGGCTGACACTCTATTCACTGAGCCAAACCTGTTAGGGCAGAAAAAGGATCTTTATCACCATGCAAAATCTCTTGACTTATCTTCACATAATTATTTTTATTTTTTTATTGTTTAACATATTACATATATTAGAATATATATCTCGTCCCCTCCCTCCCCCCCATTGACCTTTCCCCAGTCTCCACTACCACCTGTCGAATGCCCTTATCCCATCCCTCCTAGTGTCTTGTTGTGTCCTTTGTTGTGCTTATATGCATGCATACAAGTCCTTTGGTTGATCTATTTGCCTCCCTCCCCAACACTCCCCAGCCTTCCTGCTGTAATTTGACAGTCTGTTTAGTGCTTTACTGCCTCTATCAATATTTTTCTTTATCAGGTTATAATGTTGTTATCCATAAATGAGTGAGGTTATGTGGTATTTTTCTTTCATTGCCTGGCTTATTTCACTTAATAATGCTCTCCAGTTCCATCCATGCTGCTGCAAATGGTAAGAATTCCTTTATATATATATATAGCAGTGTAGTAGTCCAGTGTGTAGATGTACCATAGTTTTCTAATTCACTCATCTGCTGATGGTCATTTAGGCTATTTCCAAATCTTAGCTATGGTGAATTGTGCTGCTATGAACATAGGGGTATATATATCCTTTCTGATTTGTGTTCCTGGTTTCTAAGGATAAACTAGAAGTGGGATTACTGGGTCAAATGGGAGCTCCATTTTTAGTTTTTTGAGAAAACTCCATACTGTTCTCCACACTGGCTGCACCACAGTCTGCATTCCCACCAGCAGTACATGAGGGTTCCTTTTTCTCCACATCTGCACTAGCACTTGTTTTTTGCTGATATGTTGATGATTGCCATTCTGACAGGTGTGAGATAGTACCACATTGTCATTTTGATTTGCATCTCTTGGATAATTAGTGACTTAAAGCATGTTTTCATGTGTCTCTTGGCCTTCTGTCTTTAGAAAAGATTCTGTTTAGGTCTGTTGACCATTTTTTTATTGGATCATTTATCTTCCTTTTAAGTTGCATAAGTTGCCTGTAGATGTTGGAGATTAAACCTTTATCAGTGATAACACTTGTAAATATGTTCTCCCAGTGGGCTTTCTTGTTGTTTTGTTGATGGTTTCTTTTGCTGTGCAAAGCTTTTTATTTTGATATAGTCCCTTTTGTTTATTTTTTCATTAGCTTCCATTGCCCTAGGAGTGGTATTGGTGAAGAAATTGGTTAGGCATATGTCTGAGATTTTGCTGCCTGTGGATTCCTCTAGTATTTTTATGGTTTTCCATCTTATGTTTAAGTCCTGTATCCATTTTGAGTTTATTTTTGTGTATGGTGTTAGGTTGGTGGTCTAGCTTCATTTTTTTTATTGTATCTGTCCAATTTTCCCAGCACCATTTATTGAAGAGGCTATCTTGGCTCCATTGTATGTTCTTGCCTCCTTTGTCAAATATTAATTGAGCATAATGGTTTGGGTGGATATCTGGATTCTCTATTCTATTCCATTGGTCTATATGTCTGTTCTTATGCCAGTACCAGGCTGTTTTGAGAACAATGGCTTTGTAGTACAGATTGAAATCTGGTATTGAGATACCACCTACTTTATTCTTCTTTCTCAGGATTGCTGTGGCTATTCGGGATCTTTTTTTATTCCAGATGAATTTTTGGAGAGTTCTTTCTAGGTCTGTGAAATAAGCAGTTGGTATTTTAATGGGTAGTGCATTGAATCTATAGATTGCTTTGGATAGTATGGACATTTTAATGATATTGATTCTACCAATCCATGAACATGGTATGTTCTTCCATCTGTTTACATCTTCCTCTATCTCTTTTTTCAGTGTTCTGTAGTTTTCTGTGTATAGGTCTTTTACCTCCTTAGTTAAGTTTATTGCTAAGTAACTGAATTTTTTTGGTGCAGTAGTAAATGGAATTGCATTTTTAATCTCTCTTTCTGTAAGTTCACTATTGGTGTATAGAAATGCTATAAATTTCTTGGTGTTAATTTTGTATCCTGCTACATTGCCAAATTCATTTATTAAGTATACTAGTTTTTTGATGGAATCTTTCGGGTTTTTTTATGTACAATGTATTATCTGCAAATAAGGACAGCTTTACTTCTGTTTCAATTTGAATGCCTTTTATTTCTTCTTATCTAATTGCTATGGCTAATACTTCCAGTGCTATGTGGAACAGGAGTGGTGGGAGTGAGAATCCCTCTTTTGTTCCTGTTCTTAGGGGAAATGATTTTAGTTTTTGCCCATTTAGTATGATGTTAGCTGTGGGTTTATCATATATGGCTTTTATTATGTTGAGATATGGACCTTCTATTCCCACCTTGTTGATAATTTTTATCAAAAAATGGTGTTGGATGTTGTCAAATGCTTTTTCTCCATCAGTTGATAGGACTATCTTATTTTTATCTCTCAATTTGTTTATGTGATGTATGATGTTTATTGATTTGCAGAATACTTGCATTCCTGGGATAAATCGTACTTGGTCATGGTGTATGATCTTTCTGATATACTCCTGGATCTGATTTGCTAGAATTTTGTTGAGGATTTTGGCATATGTTCATGAGGGATATTGGCCTGTAATTCTCTTTCATCGTGTTGTCTTTACCTGGTTTTGGTATTAGGTTGATGCTGGCTTCATAGAAAGAGATTGGAAGTGTTCCTTCCTCTTGAATTTTTTTTTATAGTCTGAGGAGGATAGGTTTTGGTTCTTCCTTGAATGTTTGGTAAAACTCTCCCCTGTGAAGCCATGTGGCCCAAGGCTTTTGTTTGCTAGAAGCTTTTTGATGACTGCTTCAATTTCTTCCATAGTTATTGGCCTATTGGGAGGTTTGGATTCTTCTGATTGAGTTTTGGAAAGTTATATATTTCTAGGAACATGTCCATTTCCTCCTGGTTATCCAGTTTGTTGGAGTAGAGTTGTTAATAAATTTTTAAATGTATTTTATTGATTTTTTTACAAAGGAAGGAAGAGGTATAGAGAGGTATACAGAGTTAGAAACATCAATGAGAGAGAGACATCAATTAGCTGCCTCCTGCATGCTCCCCCACTGGTGATGTGCCTGCAACCAAGGTACATGACCTTGGCCAGAATCGAACCTGGGACCCTTCAGTTCAAAGGCTGATGCTCTATCCACTGATCCAAACCGGTTTTGGCTGTTCATATTTTTTAACAATCCTTGGTATTTCAGTGGGGTCTGTTATTTCTCCTCTTTAATTTCTGATTTTATTTATTTGGGTCCTCTCTCTTTGCTTTTCGGTGAGCCTGGCTAGAGATTCATCAACCTGTTTTTCCTTTCAAAGAACCAGCTCTTGGTTTTGTTGATTTTTTTTTATATTGTTTTTTTTTCTTTTTTGTCTCAATGTCATTTATCTCCGCTCTGATCTTTATTATTTCCTTCCTTCTGCTTTTCTTGTTGCTCTCTTAACTCTTTAAGTTGTAGGATTAGAGAGTTTATTACCATTGTTCTTTTGGTTTTTTTTGCAGTATGCTTGTAGAGCTATGAACTTCTTTCTCAGGACTGCTTTCATTGTCTTTTGTTGTCATGATTTTTATTTCTTTAATCTGTCTGGTAACCCAGTCATTGTTTAAAAGCATGCTATTTAGTCTCCAGGTGTTTTAATTTTTTTGGATTGTTTTTACTGTAATTAATTTCCAGATTTATACCATTATGATCTGAGAAGATGCTTGATATGATTTCTATTTTCTTAAATTTTAAGAGACTTTGCCTATGATCCAACATGTGGTCTATCTTCGAAAATGACCCATGTGCCAAAACCGGTTTGGCTCAGTGGATAGAGCATCATCCTGCGGACTGAAGGTTCCCAGGTTTGATTCTGGTCAAGGGCGTGTACCTTGGTTGTGGGCACATTTCCAATGTGGGGCATGCAGGAGGCGGCTGGTCGATGACTCTCATCGATGTTCCTGGCTCTCTGTAAAAAATCAATAAAATACATTAAAAAGAAAAAGAAAAAATTATGTGCACTTGAGAAGCCACAATATTCTGTGGCTTTGGGGTGAAATGTTCTGAAGATGTCAATTCCCATCTGGTCTAGTGAGTCATTTAGGATTGATGTTGCTTTGCTGATTTTTCTTTAGTGGATTTGTCCAATGGTGATAGTGGAGTATTAAAGTCTCCTACTATAATTGTATTGCTATCAATCTCTCCCTTGATATCCTCCAGGAGTTTTTTTTATATATTTGGATGTGTATATGTTTACCAGAGTTATTTCTTCTTGTTGGATTGCTCCCTTTAGTATTATGAAATGGTTTTTCTTATCTCTTGTCCTTCACTTTGAGATCTAATTTGTCAGATATAAATATTGCTACCCCAGCTTTCTTTCATTTCTATTTGCCTGAAAAACCTTTTTCCATCCCTTCATCCTCAGTCTGTGTGCGTGTTTTTTTCTGAGGTGGGTTTCTTGTAGACAGCAGATATATGGGTTCTGTTCTTATCCAATCCCTTACCCTATGTCTTTTGATTGGGGCATTTAATCCATTTACATTTAAAGTTATTATTAATAGGTCCTTATTTGTCACCATTTTTATTCTTTACCCTTGTGTTCCTTCTTCGCTTCCTATTTCATTTTTTATTTTTACAGCAGACCCTTTAGCATTTCTTCCATTGCTGGTTTGTTGGTAATAAATTCCCTTAGTTTTTTTTTTGTCTGTGAAACTTCTGATTTCACCTTCAATTTTAATTGATAGCCTTACTGAGTGCAGTATTCTTGGATTCAGACCTTTCCTTTACATGACTTTGTATATTTCATTTCATTCCCTTCTTGCCTGATGAGTTTCTTTTGAGAAATCAGTTGCTAGTCTGATGGTGGTTCCTTTGTAGGTAACTTTCTCTCTCTGGTCACTTTTAAGATTCTTACTTTGTTGTTGATGTTTGCCAATTTAATTATAATGTGCCTTGGCGTCAGTCTTTCGGGGTTCATTTTGCCTGGGACTCTGTGAGCTTCTTGGAATTGTGTGGGTTTCTTCTTTCCTATGTCAGGGAAGTGTTCTGTCATTATTTCTTTAAACAGGTTTTCTACTCCTTGCTCAGTTTCCTCTCCTTCTGGGACCCTGAGTGTGCGGATGTTGTTTTGTTTGTGTTGTCCCAAAGTTCCTTTAGGCTCTCATCCTGCTTTTTAATTTTTTTTTTCTAGAAGCTGCTGTACTTGGGTATTTTTTCCTACTTTGTCTTCTAGGTCACTGATGCGGTCTTCTGCTTCTTCTAGTCTACTCTCGATGCTTTCTATTGAGTTCTTTATAGCAACAATGTCACTTTTTCATTTCTTCTTGTTTCTTCATTTCCTCTTGGTTCTTATACATATTGTAAAATTGTGTCCCATTTTTTTCAGCCACCATATGAACATTTTTCTGAATACTTTCTCTGGCAGGTTGCCTCCATTTCATTTACTTTCTTTTCTGGTGATGGCTATTTTCTTTCATATGTGAGCTGTTTCTTTGTCTCCCAAGGGTCTGTCTTCTCCGGGTGTCTGGTTATGTAGTTCTCTCTCTCCTGTGTTCATTTAAAGGCACAAAATACAACACAACAAGGCACAATGCACAAGGCACTGAACAGGAATATGTTCATGATATTAATAACCCCCAATAAAGGTGACCACCAGAGAAAGGCAAATTAAGAGTATAGGAGAGAAAGAAGAAATGAAAAAAAAAAGGGGGGGGGGAGCAAAAATGAAATTGGGAAAAGGAAAAAAAAAGAGAGAAAAGAAAGAGAATATGAAAGAAGAGGGGGACAAATTATATATATGGGGAGAAAACTTCTGAAGACCAGACACTAATCCCAACAAATGCCAGCAACAAGTACCTGGAGATGAATACAAACTACAAACAACTAATATCAAGCAAGGTGAGGGAAAACAGAACTAAAATAAACTGACCAGAAAGAATAAGCAAAACAATCTCACAAACATAAAAAATTGATATCAACAAACGAAAAAACAAAAATTTTTTGGATAATGAAGACAAGTGGTGTGTATGGACTTGGGGCAGGGAATTGGAAATTAGATATATAAGGATGAAATTTTAATGGGGGTTAAAAAAAAAAGAATAGTGAAAATCTAAAGCAGGGAAAGGGTAAGAAAAACAAGGGTAAGAAAAACCAGAAAACGAAAAGAGTGATAGCATCAAGGTAAAGTTGCAATAGATTAAAATGATGCTAAAAGGAAGATGAAAATAGAATGTAGAACACTAATCCCAAAGTAAAACAAAATAAAAATTTTTTTAAAGAAAAAGGTGAAATAGTAGTAATAATGCTGATTGAAAAGAAAAATGTAATAATTAAAAGGCAAAATCATGTGAGGGGAAAAATAGTTTCTTAAGTAAAAGATGAAAAAAAGTTAAAAAGTGCAGTAATGAAGTTTATTCATTAACTATACTGTTGTGTTTGCCTATTTCTTAATCAGGACAGTCTTGCAGTTCCCTGCTTTTTTCTGGTGCTCAGTGTTGTAAGCCAGTCCTGATTTTTAAGCAGGCAGTATATCTTATTTCTTGTATTCCTTTATTTGTGTTTACACAAGTGTCAATTTGTGATTCAACCCTCGGGTGGCAGTGTTTTTGGATTGACCTCTGGGTCTATAGCTCCTCTCTAGCCAGTGCTTAGATTCTGCTTTCCCTGTGGCATTCAATACCGTTTTGTGGGAGTGCATTGCCCTAGAGCTGGTTTCTGATGGTTATTACCCACTCTGATCCCCAGGTTCCAGAAAAACAACTTTCTCCTGCAGTCTCTTAGGATGTCCCCAACTGGGTGACCCTATGTATTGGGCTTAGTACTGAGAAGCAAGGATATAAAGGAAAAAAAAACAAAACAGGAAAACCAAGATGGTGACATAGGTGAACACCTAAACTACTGCCTCACACAACAATTTCAAAACTAGAGCTAAAAGACAGAATGGACATCATCCAGAACCATAGAAAGCTGGCTAAGTGGAAATTTTACAACTAAAGGAAAGAGAGAGGCACATGGAGACTCAAAGGAGCTGCAAAAAGCAGAGGTGCAGAAACACGCAATGAACCCCAGGTTTGAATGCACTGAACTCCAGTTCCTGGCATGTCCCTGGAGTCCCAGACTTACATGGGAGCAGTCTGGACTGTTAGGAAAAGAGAGATTCATATGGAAACTCAGGGGAGCCATGAAAGACAGAGGTTTGGAAGTGCGTGCACGAGTGTGCGTAGAGAGAACTTGAGTGATTACTGAGGGACACAGAGATCAAGGGGCCTCATAGGGCAGGGCTGACTGGAAGCCAAGGATGTCTGCTCAGTCCTGAGAATCTGCCCCATCCAAGCTGAGCACAGATGCTTTTGAAATTTTTCAAGTCTTGTCTCGTAAATCTAACTCCAGCACAGAAGTTCTCCTGGCATAGACATAGCTGATCCTCACAGCCAATTGGCCTGCAGGTCAATTCTCCTCAGTGATACCAACAACAATCAAGACTTAATTACAATAAGTCTGTACACACAATCCACAAAGGAGTTCACCAAGAATGTCCTCAGGTAACTGGGGAGGTGGAGTTACTGGGCCATATAGGACACATATCACACAAAGGTACCAACTCTGGGAAGGAGTGAAAAAGCAGAGACAGAGAAACATCACAAAGGAAAGTAATGGAGGAAAACAAATGACTGGATACAGAGTTCCAAACCATAGATATAAGGTGTTTCAAGAATTTCCTAGAAAAGTCCAATAAATACAGCGAGACCCTGGAGGATATGAAAAAGGACCAACTAGAAATTAAACATATTTTTACTGAAATAAAAAATATTATACAGAGACCTAACAGCAGACTAGAGGAACACAAGAATGAAGTCAGATTTGAAATACAAAGAAGCAAAAGCTCTCAACTGAAAAAAAATCCAAAAAATTGAAGTTACTGTAAGGAGCTTCTGGGACAACTTCAAGCATATCAACAACCGAATTATGAGGATGCCAGAAGAAGAGAGACAGCAAGATACTGAAAACCTATTTGAAGAAATAATGACCGAAAACTTCCCCTGGTGAAAGAAATAGACTTACGAGACCAGGAAGCACACAGAACCTCAAACAAAAGGAATTTAAAGAGGACCACACCAAGACATGTCATATTTAAAATGCCAAGAGCAAAAGACACAGAATATTAAAAGCAGCAAGAGAAAAATAGTTACCTACAAGGGAGCACCTATACAATTGTCAGCTGATTTCTAAACAGAAACTATGCAGGCCAGGCAGGAGTGGCAAGAAATATTCAAAGTGATGAATAGCAAAAACCTACAACCAAGATTATCCAGCAAAACTATCATTCAGAATTGAAGGTCAGATAAGAGCTTCACAGATAAGAAAAAGCTAAAGGAGTTCATCAACACCAAACCAGTATTATATGAAATGCTGAAAGGTATTCTTTAAGAAGAGGAAGAAAAAGAAAAAGGTAAAAATTATGAACAAAAAATACATATCTATCAACAAGTGAATCTAAAAATCAAGTGAATTAAAAATCTGATGAACAGAATAAATTGGTGAGTATAATATAATCAGGGACATAGAAAGGGAGTGGACTGACAAATCTCAAGTGGAAACGGGTGTGGGGGGTGTGAGATGAGACTGAACAAAAATCATACACCTATGGATGAGGACAGTCGGAGGGAGGTAAGGGCAGAGGGTGGGTTAAGAACTGGGTGGAGGGGAGGTATGGGGGGAAAAAGAACAATAGTAACAATCTGAACAATAAAGATTTATTAAATTAAAAAAAAACTAAAAATAAATAGTGTAAGTGTGCGAACCCCAGGGTTGAACGCAAGTCTGCAGTCTTTTTCCCCACCATGGGTCTTTGCAGCCTGCACAGTTTTAAAATTTTTTGGCTGTCCTTTTGCTTCAGATCAAAATTGGTTGCTTTTAAGAGTTCCTTTCTGTTAGCAGCTCTGAGGACCCCCTTCCACATTCACAGATCACGCCAATCCCAACAGCCATGGATTTTTCTAGGCGCAGACTTCCCCAGGTCCTCCAGCACCTACAGTGCGTGCGTTTCTCTTTCCTGTTGGGAGCAGAGACTTCACTTTATCCCAGGCAAAATCTGACCTTTCCATGGAGGAGTGTAGAGGTTCCCCTGAATCCACATGTTTGTGCCAATCGGGGACCGGTGCTCTGGGGTTTGCAGCTCTTTGTGGGTGCTGAAGTTGTAGGTTTTCAGGCTTCTGATAACATCCACTTTTCTTTTCATGATGGCATAAGTCTCTGCGTCTGTGCTGGTCGCTCCCAGAGGGAACCCAGCAGCAGTGGGGGCTGTCCAGTCAAGGGAGCCCCGTTCAGCAGTCCCCCACCTCTCCTGGAGTATAGCTGTCCCTCAGCTCACCAACAAACCCTCCCCATGTGACTCTCAGCTATTCTATCTGTTCTGGGACAAGGCTCGGGACACGTCTGTCTATTCTGCCACCATTTTTTCCTCTCTCTACCTTTACATAATTAAATGGAATTAAAGCTTTCTGTAGTCATGTCTTGCTTAGCGATAGTAATATGTTCTGAGAAATGTATCCTTAGATGATTTTGTTGTGCAAATATCATAGAGTGCCATTACACAAATCTAGAAGGTATAGCCTACTACACATCTAGGTTGTGTAGTATACTACTGTCTTACATGTGTCGTTATTGAAAAGTTATGTGGCGCATGACTGTATATTTCAAAACTTAAGATATGTATAGAAGCTTTGAGCTGCATAGTCAGGAACCTCTTTTATTTATTTTTTTCTCCAATATATCTTTCCTTTGCTCAAGAACTTACCATTTTACTAATACAAATATAAAACCAATTTTCCTTTTATCTCACTTGTTTATGTCTTTCATCTTTTTTTTGTACAGTCAGTTCTATTACAGTCTGGATTTCTTCCTGCCCAAGACCTATTGACTTTATCTGTTGTTCCAAGTTTTAAAAAATGCAAATATTATCTGAATGAATACCATTGTCCTATGTTGTGAACTGTTTTTACTGCTTTTTTTTTTTTTTTTTTTTAGCTTCCATTTTGACTTGATTGACAGTTTGGGTTTTACAACAGTTGGTAGAGTCTATGTTCCCCAGTCAGGTAGAATATACATTCCCATAGAACATTCAGGTAAGGAAGACAGTTATTTCCATAAGCCCATTTAGATATTCCAACATTCATAATCCCATCAATGCTTTCAATGAGAAAGCAATCTTTATGTTCTCTTAATCTAATTGTAGCCCACGCCTGGGCTTTGCCAATATATTTTGGTGCTGCAATTTGTGGGGCTCCTGTGTCAAGGAGTCCGAAAACTCTCCCTCCTGACCATTTTATCCACTTTGGTACAAAGACCTTGGGTTTCTACTGAGGGGTCAAGTCAAGGGACCCCTGGTTCTTTTGTCAAACCTCATTTTGATTGATCTCCCTAACCATTGCTCAAAGCAATTGCATGCTAGATTTCTCATTATAATCTTTAAATCTTGGCTTCCAAAATGTCTCCTAAACCAGGATAAATAAATCAGACTTGTTTAGGGCTCTTTAATCCTGAAGCTTCAGTAGGGAGTCCTTTTGGTCTGCACCACCTTTGAGTAGTATTAAAACCTTTGCTTGAACTCCATCAATGTTCATTTTATCTTACCTAACCACTGAGGGTGTTGGTGTTCATGTGCTGGGCCAGGATCACTGTGCTTGGGGACCCAGCATTGGCTCCTTCTCTGCGGGACTCAATGGCATGGCTTTTGGGCAGCTCTCTCAGCTGAGATTAGCATAGGAAAAACTGAAGGTCCTTAGTGGCAAAAGCTTTTGGTGTCCCTGACAGCCATGAGGGCTGCTTGGGGTCTTCTGCTGTCCTTTTCTTGCAAAAGGGTTACAGCTGAGGGGATCCCTCATGGTAGCAAGCTGTGCAGGAGTGGGGGATAGGCTGACATGTAAAATGCTGTCTTTGCTTTTCTATGTGGCCATCTTTGATTTCCGTGCTCCAGAGGATTGCTGTAGCTTCTGCTCCCTCATTCAGCTCCATGTTGAGGTTGCTGAGACTATGTACTCCAAAGCTCTCTCAGAGCTATTTTTATCGGTAAGTATCTATTAACCATTGTTTTTCTGGAGGTACACATGCTGGGACCTTCTAGTCCACCAGTCTTGCTGATGTCACACTCTTAAAAGTTTGTTGTCTTTTTAATGTAAGAAATAAAGATGGTCCTTGGGGGATAGGATTTTAGTTGGAGTGCTTCCATGGTGTAAGCTCAATCAGGACAGGTTAGGACCTAAGAAAAACTAGTTGGCTTCAGCTTACTCCAAAGGCACCAATGATTGTCCTTGATCCTAAAATTTGGTTCAGTAGATTCAACAGACATTTCAGACAATGATGGAAGGTAGAGGAATGTCTTCTTACAGAAAAAGATAAATAACTGGCCTGTTTAGATGGAAGCTGGCCCATTAAAAGTATTTGAAAATGTTTCTTAGTTTGTCAAGATTTGGATCACAGATTTTGCTCAAGACCTGTGAATATATCAGTCATCACACTGAAGATCAATCCTAGCCATACCACTTCAACCAGGTCACTTTGGTAAGAAGCACTAATTTAAACTATTAGGGTGATCATCCCCAAGTAAGGCATATAGTTGTGTAAATTGATCTAGATCTTAGGGAGCGGAGGCTAAAGGAAGATCCTAGAGCCACCAAGACAGACATATCAGAGATCCTGAGATTGAGGATCCCATGATGCATTCCACATAGAGGCAGCCAGCCCTTCCAGGTTGCTTGAAGGCAGAAGTCTTAGGTGGTTCATAGTCATAGGCATTCACAATGCTGGGACTCATGGGAGAGTGTTTGTAAAAGATACGGATAAGGGAGTTTCCTCATTCATTGTGATAATTTGGTTTGGTGCTTTTAGTGCTGGACTTGGCTGAGTTTGTAGCCGCTTCTTCCTCCTTTTGATATGCTGGTTCTTGAACCAAGTGTTTTTTACTAACTCATCAAGTTGAGTAGCTGAAGCAAGTTCTGCATGGTAACTCAGTGTGGGTACGTGGTCTTTTCAAATGTATTTTTCCATATTCTGAACTGTTCTTGACTAAAGGATTTTGTTGAGTTTTTTGTTGTTGTTTTGTCTGAATTTTGTCAAATACCTTTTCTGTATTAATTAAGACAGTCATGGTTTTCGTCCTTCCTTTTGATAATGTGGTGTCTTACATTGATTTTTATATGTTGAACCATCCTGTATTCCAGGAATCCCCTTTGGTTGTAATGTATAATCCCTGTAATGTGTTGTTGGATTCAGTTTGTTAGTTTTTTGAGTTTGAGGATTTTAGTGTCATTATTCATCAAGTATATTGGTCTATAGTTTTCTTATAATAACTTTGATTTTGTTATCAGTATAATGCTGGTCTGATAGAATGGGTTTAAAAGTGTTCCCCACTCTAGTTTTTTAGAAAAATTGCTATTAATTCTTTAAATGTTTGGTTGACTTCTATCTATAGTGAAGCCACGTGGTCCTGGGCTTTTCTCTGTTGGGAGGTTTTTGATTATTGATTTAATCTCCTTACTAGTTATAGGTCTCTTCAGATTTTTAATTATTTTACAATTCATTTGTGAGAGGTTACATGTTTCTAGAAATTGATCAATTTATTCTGTAGTCCAATTTGTTGACACTTAATTATTCATTATAGTCTCTTATAATCCCTTTTAATTTTTGTATAAGTTGTAATGTCTCATTCATTTCTGATTTATATTGAGTCCTTTCTCTTTGTCTAGCTAAGGATTTGTTGATTTTATTGATCTTTTCTATTTTCTCATTTATTTCTACTTTAATTTTTATTATTTCCTTCCTTCTGATACATTTGGACTTTGTTCTCATTTTTTTAGTTACTTGAAGTATAAAGTTAGATTATTGATTTGAGATCTTTATTTTTTTAGAGCAGTTTTAGGAGTTCACAGCAAAATTGAGCAGAAGGTATAAAGAAATTTCTAATATACCTGCTAGCCCCACACATGCATAGCCTCTTACATTATCAAAATCCTCCACCAGATGGGTACATTTGTTGCAGTTGATGAACCTATATTAGCACATCATTACCACCTAAAGTCTATAGTTCATGTTAGAGTTTACTCTTGGTGTTGTATATGCATCCACCATTAAAGTATCATACAGAGTATTTTCACTGCCCTAAAAATCCTCTGTGCTCTACTAATTTATCCTTCCTCTCCCCCATCCCCAGAAAACCACCAATGTTTTTACTGTCTCCATAGTCTTGCCTTCTCCAGAAGGCTATATATGGTATGTAGCCTTTTAGACTGGCTTATTTCACTGAGTAATATAGATTAGTCTGCTTGATTTTATCTCATTATGTCTCTTAGGTTTGGTACACTTTTTTCATTTTGTTCCTCTTACTCCAACTTGACAGTTCAAATAAACTTAGAGTTCACTAATTCTTCTGCTTGATCAAGTCTGACATTGATGCTCTCTAGTGAATTTTTCAATTCAGTTCTTGTATTCTTCAGCTGCAAAATTTCCATTTTATTCTTTAAAAAGTATATTTTCCATATTTTTATTTTGTTCCTGCATTGTTTTTCTGATTTTGTGTAGTTCTTCTGTGTTCTCTTATAGCACATTCAGCTGTATTTTTGTTATTGTTGTTGTTAATCCTAAGTCAAGGATATTTTTTTTATTGATTTTTAGAGAGTGGAGTGGGGCAGGAGCAAGGGATGGGGAGAAGAGAAACATCAATATGAGAGAGGCAAATCGATTGGTTGCCTCCTACATGCTCCCCAACTGGGGCCAGGGATGAACCTGCAACTCAGCTATGTGCCCTTGGGAATCAAACCCAAGACCCTTTAGTGTGTGGGCTAACACTTTAACCACTGAACAACACCAGCCAGGATGCATTGAGCTTCTTTAAGATGGTTATTTTATTCTTTGTCAGATAATTAATAGATCTTCAGTTATTTTTGGCTAGCTTATGGAGATTTTTTTTGTTTCTTTGATTGGGCTGTGCTTCCCTGTTTCTTCATGTGTCTTATTTTTTGTTGTGATTTTTGCATTGGAAAAAAACAGCTGCCTTTGCCTGTCTTTACAGACTGGCTTTGTCCTGGGAAAGATCTTCACCAATCATCCCAGCTAGAGATTGTTGGGGCAACTCAAACCTTGTATGGGGATGTATCATCTCTGTGTGTATAACTCCTCCCTGACCCCCAACAGATTCTTTTTTTCTAGAGGTTATAGTTTCTTGCTCCTTCTGGTGTCTGTCTGAATTACCTCTGGTTCTCTGGCACTACACCAACTCACTGAGCTCACTTTTTCAGTGGCTTCCAGGCATCAAATTAGTGCTTTGAGTCAGGTCATACTGGAATCAGCCTCTTAGACAGCCCTCCCACAGCCTGGCACATTGACGATTGTTCTCTTTCTCTCCTGAGGAAGAAGCTGTGAGGCAAGCTTTTCCTTCTAATCATGAGCTATGCTGGCTCAGGGGAGGGGCTGACATGGTAGAAATGAAACAGCTTTTCTTACCCTTTTCAATGTACTTGGCTTTGAGGTTGTCTGGGATACTGTGACTTCCTAACTGGTTTCCGGAGTTCTCCTGAAGGCTTTATGGATTATATATTGTTAGGTTGATATTTCTGTGGGGTAGTAAGGTCCTGGGCTTCCTATTCTACCATCTTGCTTATGTCCAAAATTAATTTACTTTTTATTTATTATTTTTAAAAATATATTTTTTAATTGATTTTTCAGAGAGAACAAGAGAGGGAGAGAGAGACGGAAACATCAGTGATGAGAGAGAAACATTGATCGGCTGCCTTCTACTGGGAATCAAGCCCAAAACCCAGGCAAATGCCTTGATTGGAATTGAACTGTGACCTCCCTGGTTCATAGATTGACATTCAATCACTGAGCCACACCAGCCAAACAATAATATAATTTTAAAATGACTAATTATTATTATTTTTTTAATCCAAAATGTGTTTATTGGGATGGTTTCCCATTCATCTTGATTTGAGGTGCTTTTAGTGCTGCTTCCTTCTGAAGCAGCATCCTTCTGTAAGCCTTGCTTTTCCTCCTGTTGGCTGACAGAGAACCGTGGAGCAACCAACACACAAAACCACCGTTAGTGTGTGGCTAAAGACGGCAGTGACTTTATAACATCTTGGGCTTTTCACATCCATGAAGTAGGAATTGGGGCTCTGCACCAGGCGCTTCTTCTTGTGTTTCTTCTTCTCCTCTTCTGGAGAGGGATGGAGGATGGAGGAGATCCTTAGTGAGAGGCATATTGTCAGGGGGAGGTCGTCACTGCCGGAAAGGCTAAAATGACTAATTCTGACTTAGAGGAATGTCCACCTGTCTTGCAGCTTTCAGACTTTTTGGTATGGTCTTTGTCAATAGATTTGACCCATCTCTGAACTGATGTTTTGGCATCATAATTTTAAAAGCTATTTCTGAAGCTTGGACATTAGGCCTGATTTGGAGCCTGCATTGTTCCCTTCCACCTTTTGAGTGTTTTCTTTTCTTTTCTTTTCTTTTTAATATATTTTATTGATTTTTTACAGAGAGGAAAAGAGAGGGATAGAGTTAGAAACATGGATGAGAAAGAGACATTGATCTGCTGCCTCCTGCATACCCCTTGACTGGAATCGAACCTGGGACCTTTCAGTCTATAGGCCGATGCTCTATCCACTGAGCCAAACCGGTTTTGGCAGGTGTTTTCTTTTTAAATGATATTTCCAGCATATAGAAAAAGTGAATAAATTTTTTAAAAAATTTATACACCGCTTTTTTTTGTTAGTTCATCCAATTTTGATTTGCAGCTGATAAACACAATACAATGGAATACCTCTTTAAACCTCCTACATCTCATACCCCTGCCTCTCCTCAGGGATAGATACTTTTCCTAGTTTTGCTTATCATTTTCATGTACAATTTTATACTTTACTACATGATTTTGTAAACATGTAATATTTTCATGTTTTAAAATCTCATGGCATATTTTTCACATCTTTTTGCAATTTGCATTTTTTGCTTAACATGTCTGAAATTTAATTATATTGATACAGTTAGCTTTAATTCCATTAATTGCTGTGTTTACAATATATCCATTTTTTTAAATAACGTTTGTTTTCAATATTTTGCTCCTGTAAGCAACATGTTTGCAGTGAGCATTCTTGTGAACAAGACAAGTGTCTAGGGTATGTATCTAGAAGTAGAGTTGTTGGGTCACATGGAATGTGTATCTTCAAGTTATGAGGTATCACTTTGCTGCCCAATGTAATTATGTATAGATTTACATTCCTGCCTTGCAGTATGAAAATTCCTATTCAGACACATCCTCCTAAATAAGAAACCAAGCCTTTTCCATTCAATTAATACCACCAAGCTTGCTGTGTTTTGTTTACTTTAACTACAGTAGGAATTGGACTTCCTAATTCCAAACAACTGACAAAGTCATAACTACACCTCAGGGAGTCTTTTGCAGCCATATCGATGATGATGAGTCTGTGTTTTTATTTCCTGTTGCAGTCTAGCTTGGGAACAGGGGATTTAAATCTTAAAGCTGAGCCAATTATATAATTTACAATAAGGAGTAAAAGAGTATAAATAAAGTGTTTTCAAAATAATTTTGCTCCTATGTTAAATAATGTAGGTTCTGATTAGTATTGTTCCTTATGAGATTATTATTTTATTTAAAAGGACTGTTTTCTATCAAATGCTTTGGTGTGTATTATATAGTGTGTTTAATTAGTGGGCTGGTCCTCGTGCTCTTTGAGTGATTGAATTGCTCACCTATCTCAGCCTTTTCAGTTCCCATTTGCTGTTAAATTAAAAATAAATGCTCAGCCAGTGCTGCTCAGTGGTTGAGTGTCATCCCATGAACCAAGAGGTCACTGGTTTGATTCCCAGTCAGGGCACATGCCCAGGTTGGGGGTGTGATCCCCAGAGAGGTCGTACAAGAGGCGGCTGATCAATGTATCTCTCTCATCAAGGTTTCCATCTATCACAATAGTTCCCAACCTTTTCTTGGCCATGCTCCCCTAATCCTGATGCCCCCTATTAGACTTAGTTCTTATTCAAAAACTGAACTCCTATTCATGTGGAAAAAGCTTAAAGGCCATTAACTTGGTCTAAACAAGCTTCCAAAGAACATGGCATCCATGAAAGAGAAAAACAAAAGAATGAAAGGATAATTGAAATACTGAGGAAGAAATAACTAAGAAATTGTTAATAATATTAAGTAATATGAAAAATAGCACATAAAGTTTCAAAACATAATAGAGAACTGAAATGCATAAATGTCACAATATATATTTACACTAGAGGCCCGGTGCATGAAATTCATGCATGGGAGGGTTGGGTCCCTCAGCAATCTGGGACCACTCGAGGGATGTCCGACTGCCCGTTTAAGCACAATCTCTCACAATCCAGGACTGCTGGACTCACCTGCCTGCCTGCCTGATTGCCTCTAACCACTTCTACCTGCCAGGCTGATCATCCCCTAACCACTTCCCTCCCAGACTGATTGATGCCTAACTGCTCGCCTGCCAGCCTGATTGCCCCTAACTGCCCTTCCCTGCTGGTTTGGTCCTCACGAACTGCCCTCCCCTGGTGGCTATATTGTGGTGGCCATCTTTGAGCACATGGGGCAGCCATCTTGTGTGTTGAAATGATGGTCAATTTGCATATTACCTCTTTATTATATAGGACTAGAGGCCTGGTACATGGGTTTGTGCACCAGTGGGGTCCCTCTGCTTGGTCTGCACTCTTGCAATCTGGGACCTCACCGGGGATGTCGGACTGCTGGTTTCAGTCTGATCTCTGCAGGCCAGGTCTAGGGACCCCACCAGTGCATGGATTCATGCACCTGGCCTCTAGTATGCATATAAGATCTTTGGTTAATCTCTTCTTACCCTCTTCCCTCCCCTCTTTCCTCAGATTCATCAGCCTGTTCCATATTTCCATGCCTGTACATTTAGTGTCTGCCCCCTGGTGGTCAGTGCATGTCATAGCTATCGGTCAAATGGTCACTTAGGCATATATATATGTATGTATATATATACACATATATATATATGTGTGTGTGTGTGTGTGTGTGTGTGTGTGTGTGTGTGTATGTATATATAATGTATAGGAGGCCTCTAGAGCCATAATAAATGCAAAAATTTCACTGTTAATAACTCCTTCTTGAGTTGCCCCCCTTAAAAATCAAAATTGCCCTCCCTCTGCCCCACATTGGGGACCACTCCTCTATCCCTCTCCTTCACTCTCTAAAATCAATAAAAACACATTTAAAAAAATTATTTTTAAATCAATAGGGGCTCTCCCCTAATAGGATTTATCATGTGTCTAATATTAGTCTATTGTACTTTTACCCTATATTTGTTCATACTAGGATTGCTTATCATTTCAGGTATATAACCATCAAAATCTGGATAGAGAAGAATATAGCAGACTAGGAATTGGGAGATCTGAGTTCTGGATCCAGTTTCACTGACATACATTCTCACTGGGTGTCACATCTCTGGGTGTAAGTTCCTTATTAACTAGGGGAGACAACTGAGCAGGACAGTGCCATGTTGAATTCTAACCCACTATGCCAGTCACCATGATTAGCCCTAACCAGTATAAAAGCTACATTGGACTGGCTGCTTAATGTGCTATTAAATATTGAGAATGAAATTATGTGTTTGGTGCACCCTTCCCACTTGACTGGTAGAGACAGAGTATTGGAACCCCAGGATTGTTTACCTTTGAAAGAGCAGTATGAGCTCACCATGTCTCTTTCCTCATATTGCCTGGGGCAGTCTCCTTAAACAAGCCAGGTGAAGAGAAGAATTTTTATGACTTATTCCAAAGGTTGGTATGCAACAAGTATCTTACAGAGGAGGGTTTTTGATCACTGGTGAGGGGGCACTGGCTCCATCCCAGTGCAGAGGTCTAGCAATCAGATTCTGAAGGTTTGCATGAGTACCTTCAATGCCTTGTGGTAGTGGTAGTGTCACAAATGTAGCTTCCCTTTCATGACCACTGCCCCCTCTTCAGTGCTTTGCCTCGCTCTGCGGCAGATTCTGGCTCCTGGTTCACACTCTAGTCCAAGCCTGTTTCTTCCTGCCCAGCTGAAACCACAAGCTTGGATGCGTCTTTGTACACTTGGATCTTGCTTCCAAATGTGCTCACCACTCCCACTCTTGAATCTTAGAGATGACTTCAGCCTCCAACTGAGATGTTGAACTTTGCAGTTTTGCATAGTCTTTAGCACACATGCTTCAGAGTCAGATCCAAACCAAACTGAAAACTGTACTCTACTGCTTCCCAGCCTTGTGTAGGTTATTCAGCCTTTTGATTTTTCTCGTTTGTAAAATAGGACCAATGACACAATTTCTGGGGTTGTAAGGATTTTAAAAGGCAGTCTACAAAGCCTTTCAGCATAATACTTGGTAGCTCATAAATTATTGCCCTTGTCCTGTTTGAATTATTGCCCCTCAAATTGGACCAAAACTCTGACCCTGATTTTGCTTTCAGTATTGCAAATTCTCTTAAGTATCATAATTTCAGTTCTAGCTATTGTGCTTATCAACCTTGCCCAATTCCTGGCTCCAGTTTTCTGTCTTCCTCACAAAGGAAAGAACAAGCACTTTCATTTGGAAGCCAAAGTCTGGGATCATCTTATACTCCTGAAAACCCACACCCAATCCCCCAGGGAATCCTGCGGCGATGTCTCAGCCGGACCGTTTCTCACCATCTCCACCACTGCTGTGTGATCTAATCCACCATCATATGACTTGGTCAATAGTCTTCTCACTGGTTTCCCTGGCCTCTCTATAGTTTATTTTCAATTCAGCCGCCAGAGTGGTCCTTTTTAAAAAAATTTTTATAATTTAACATTTTAATATTAAAACAAATGGATACATTACAGAAAGGAATGGAAAATGTATTGATTTTTAAAGCTAAAACATGAACTTTTAAAGAAATATAGGGTTTTGGTGGTTCATGCCCACTCTTCATTTACCTTGAGTGTCAGTTCACAGTCATTTCAGAGTGATCCTTTTCAATCATGTCATGCAGTTCTTCTTGTTAAAACCTGATTGACCCCTTCTCAGAGGAAATGTGGAAGTCCTTACAAAGCCCACAAGGCACCTCCACCGCCCCCTCCCAAGCTCACGGCTCCAGCCACACCGGCTCCCATCACTGGTTGTTGACTAGCTCTTCCCTCTACCTGGAAAGCTCTTGGCCTGGAAAGCTGCATCTCTGCCAACCTCCCTTCTTAGAAGTTTCTGTTCAGTTGTCACCTTATCTCAGAGGCTGTGCCTGAATAGTACATATAGGATAACACACATCCATCACTGTGATCACCTGCACTGCTCGACTTTTCTTTTCCAGCACATACGCCAGCACGCTTTGTATTACCTCTCTCCACTTAAAACATAAGCTCCTTAAGGCTAGAACTTCGTTTTGTTCGCTGTTATATCTCCAGACCCTAACAAGCACTTGGCACAGTGGGCACTCAGTAGTTGCTGGATGAATGAAGGAAAGTAGCGATGAGTGCTGTTTTCTAAGCTCCTGGATTAATGGGGCTCAGGAGAAGGGGGACTGTGCTGATCCATCTGAGACTTGCTTATTAGTTTTGAGGTTGTTACAGTATCATCTGTGGTTCTGCAATTTTCTTTTTTTCTTAAATCTTTATTGTTCAGATTATGACAATTGTTCCTCTTCTCCCTCCCACTCCTCACCCATAGCTCCCCTCCCCTCCCGGCTTCCACCCCACCCTCTGCTCTTACCCCTTCCCCCACTGTCCTTATCCATAGGTATATGATTTTTGTCCAGTGTCTTCCTGCACCCTGACATCCCTTTCCCCTTGAGAATTGTCAGTCCACTCCCTTTCTATGCCCCTGATTCTATTATATTCACTAGTTTATTCTGTTCATCAGATTTTTTTATTCACTTGATTTTAGAGTCACTTGTTGATATGTATTTGTTGTTCATAATTTTTATCTTTACCTTTTTCTTCTTCCTCTTCTTAAAGAATATCTTTCAGCATTTCATATAATACTGATTTGGTGGTGATGAACTCCTTTAGTTTTTTTTTTTAATCTGTGAAGCTCTTTATCTGACCTTCAATTCTGAATGATAGCTTTCCAGGGTAGAGTAATCTTGGTTGTAGGTTCTTGCTGTTCATCACTTTGAATATTTCTTGCCACTCCCATCTGGCCTGCATAGTTTCTGTTGAGAAATCAGCTGACAATCATATGGGTGCTCCCTTGTAGGTAACTAATTATTTTTCTCTTGCTGCTTTTAATATTCTCTTTTTGTCTTTTGCTTTTGGCATTTTAAATATGATGTGCCTTGGTGTGGTCCTCTTTAGATTCCTTTTGTTTGGGGTTCTGTGCACTTCTTGGACTTGTAAGTCTATTTCTTTCACCAGGTGGGGGAAGTTTTCAGTCATTATTTCTTGAACTAGGTTTTCAGTATCTTTCTCTCTCTCTTCTTCTGGCACTTCCATAATTCTGATGTTGGTATGCTTGAAATTGTCCCAGAGGCTCCTTACACTATCTTCATATTTTTGCATTCTCCTTTCTTTTTGCTTTTCCAGTTGGGTGTTTTTGGCTTCTTTGTATTTCAAATCTTTGACTTGATTCTTGTGATCCTCTAGTCTGCTGTTGGATCTCTGTATATTATTTTTTATTTCAGTCAGTATATGCTTAATTTCTAGTTGATCCAGGGTCTCACTAAATTTATCGGCCTTTTCTAAAAGATTCTTGAAAAACTTTATAACCGTGGTTTTGAATTCTATATCCAGTCGTTTGCTTTCTTCCATTTTTTTCATTTGTGATCTCTTTCTTTGTTTCCCCATTTTCATTGCTTCCCTGAGTTGATAGAGTGGCTTTGTGTGCTAGGTATCCTACAGAGTCCTGTGGTTCAGCCTCCCCAGTTACCTGAGGTGGAAACCTTTGTAAGCTGTGTGCACAGTCTTGTTGTAGTTAAGCCTTGATTGTTGTTGGTATCCCTGGGAGGAATTGGCCTCCAGGCCTATTGGCTGTGAGGATTAGCTGTGTCTATGTTGGGAGAACTTCTGTGCTGGAGACACCCTTATGAGATAAAACTTGCAAAAGCCTTTGTGCTCAGCTTGGATGGGGCGGAGTCTCAGGGCAGAGCAGACAGCAATGGCTTCCCATCAGCCCTGCCCTAACAGGCCCCTAGGTCTCAGTGTCCTGTGGTAATCACTGCTAGCACCTCTGAGAGAAAACTGCCCTCGAGTTTTGCCCTCTGCCAGACAGTCCAGTTTCTCCCCATATGAGTCTGGGTCCCCAGAGTCTTGCCTGGAACTGGAGTTCAGAGCTCTTGGGAGCTTTTGTCTCCCTCCAAATTGAGAAAGCCTGCAGCCAGCCACGTGCTCAGTTGCCAGCCTTCTCCTTGCTCGCGCCTCTTTTGTAGCTCCCGTGACTCTCAGTGTGCTTTTCTTTTTCCTTCTAGTTGTTGAATTTCCAGCCTTCCTGTGGTTCTAGATGATGTCCATTTTGTCTTTTAGTTGTAGTTTTCAAATTGTTGTGCAAGGCAGCAGTTTAGGTGTTTACCTATGCCACCATCTTGGTTTCTCCAGTTCTGCAACTTTCTATCATTTGCAGTGGGGACTCTAAACTTTGTGGTTTTTAGGTGTGAGTCTCCAAAATAAAAAAACACTTAAGCTGCAGTCCCCAAGACGAGTTATAAATTCTCAGAAAATGTTGTCCGGCTAGGTTTATTATCCTGAATTTCATTTTCAAATGTGGGTGCAGTCAAGGTTAATAACTGTATTGCTCCTGACTCAGTTGTTTTTCTATCTTCTTTTGTTGGAATGACTGTACCTGTCAGGGTTGCACAATATGTTCATGACCCAGTTAAGACTGTGCCAGGTAGTTTGTGTTTTAACTGCCTCTTTACTATTCCTGTTAATCATAATGCTGCCAAATGAGCCAGGCCTAGATTATATGTTTAGATAAGGATCTTTGGCAATGGACACCATTTCACTAGCCTTTGAAAAAAGGGGAAATTTATCAGGATTCAAGGGTGACTCATGAAGCCCAAGAACTGGGGCTTGAGAGAATCAGAACCAGGCCAGAGGGCACCAGCAGCCCAAGGAGGCTGCTTCTCATCTCTGCCTCATTCTTCCTCCACCAAAAACGTAAGCTTCTAATCATGGCCAGACCCTCTTCCCTTCCACCAACTTCCCACTTCCTGCCCCATGAACCCCCCAAGAGTCACTTCCTGAGAACAAAAGACACTGCTATCGCCCAGGAAATTCCAAGGGACTTAGGAACTTGTGTCACAAAGTAGAGTCCCCTGGTCCAAAGATGGCTGCTCATTGCTCTAACCTCAGTGTAACTTCCAGCTACATAGAATTTTTGTGTCTGGCTGTCCATCCCTGTCTACTTCTCTCCCAACTCAAAGTTTCTCTGGAAAGAAATCATATTGGCCCATCCCTGGTTCAGTTAACTACAGCCAGGAGGCAGGGGTATGTTGAGGAAACCGCTGGTGGGAGTCAACCCTTTTCGAAGGAGAGGGAGGGGAAGGCAGGTGGCGGAGTTGTTTCTAGTTGATTGTCCCCAGATGTACCTGCAACACATGGTAACAGGCTATCTCTTTCCTCTTAATTGTTGGTCACCTGTGAACCATTCTGAGGGCACTGTTTCTCCAACTGGACCTAGTGAGGTCCTCCAGGCACTGAGTCCACTGACCTGTGTCTTGGGTTCATCAGGTCAATCTGTAGCTTTACACAGTTTTTTGACCTTTTCATAGCGTGTGATGATTTTTAAAGCATACTTTTATACTTCATGTGAATTTCACAATAACCTAGAGGTCAAGTAGGCCAGATATTGTTATCTGCACTTGCATGTTAAGGATACATAGAGAGAGAAAGTAAGTAACATGCTGAAGTTTGGGCAGTGATGGAACCAGGACTAGAATTCAGGCCACCTAATTCTTAGGTGCTTTTTCAGTTTTTTTTTGTTTTGTTTTTTTTTAAGAATAATTTAAAAAAAGTATAGTTCTGGTAAGTGTCAAACCATTCAATAGATTTCTTTTTTTGTTGGCTGTGTTGAATTCTAAATCACTGATTTAACAGTGTGTAATTTTAAAATGCGTGTATGTTGTTTTAATTTTTTACACACCTATCACTTTATAACTAAATCTAAAAATTAAATTTATTCATTGTGAAATAATAGAAAAATATTCCTAAAAACCTAGTAATTTTCTAGGTGAAAAAAGCACTAAGAACATCTTTTTCTAATGTTTGGTCTTTGACTCCACTTTGTGACACAAGTTCCTAAGTCCCTTGGAATTTCCTGGGTGATAGTAGTGTCTTTTGTTCTAAGGAAGTGACTCTTGGGGGGTTCCTGGGGCGGGAAATGGGGGGTTGATGGGAGGGAAGAGTGTCTGGCCATGATTAGAAGCTTAAGTTTTCAGCCACATCCTCAATTACTAGAGAGGGGAGAAAGGAGTTAATAATGGATCATACCTATGTGATGAAACCTCCAGGAATCCCAGAGAGCTTCCAGGGTGGGGAACACATCCACGTATCAGGAGGGTGGAGCACTCCAACTGCACCGGGCCAGAAGCTCCTGTGCTTGGGACTTTCCCAGACCTCATTTTCTGTACCTCTTTGTCAGCTGTTCATCTCTCTCCTTCATCACATCCTTTATGATATAATAACTGGTAAATGTAAATAAGTGTTTTGTTGAGTTCTGTGAGCTGTTCTAGCAAATGATTGAATCCAAGGGGGGAGGAGGTCATGAGAACCTCTGATTTATTTACTTATTTTTCATGTGTTGGGAACTTCCTGTTCATAGCTAAGTGGGACAGATGTTGTGGGTCATCTGGGACCTATGACTGGCAATTGGCATCTGGAGTGGGGGCAGTCTGTGGGACTGAGCCCTTAGCCTGTGGCACCTGCTGTTGTCTCCTGGTAGAGAGTGTCAGAATGAGTTAAACTGTGGCCCACCCAGCTGCTGTGGCAGAATTGCTTGGTGTGGGGAAGGCCCACACACCTGGTGTTGGTGTTGTGCGTGTGGTGGTGGTGGTGTGAGAGTAAGGTTTATCTAATTCCTGTACACATCACCACAGTTGTGTAATTTATGACTTATCAACATGTTATGTCTATGGTTGATTATCTTCTGCTGTGTTCGCTCCACGAGTGCAGGGGTCTCTGTCAAGCTTATTCCCTGATGCACCTCGACACTCAGGACGTACAGGTGGTGAACCCTCAAATATTTGTTGAATCCCTGTTTGATTTAACACAAATGTATACATGTATTGCACACATTTTTAGTGCATCTCATTTTCTTTGCTTGGTTCTTCTCAGGTCTCTATGCCCGCTTCTTCTTAAAAAGCCCCACCATGCCGATAGGTAATCATGTGTCTTCTTACATAGTGGTCCTGTGTTATCTATACCTACATATGTGTAATCTACATACACACACATGCATATATTCTCTTTAGAGTATAAACAGATGATTTTTTAAAAAAATGGCCATTTGTTGGATTTCACTTTCTTGTGCATATCGCTTTAAAATTCATTGATTTAGTTACCTTCGTGCACAGCAGGAGAAAAGACAAAGGAGTTCTAATAAGACTTCTAACATTAGGATGTTAATTTATATGCCATCTGGACTCACAGATGTCAGTTGAGTTCTGTTGTTCTTAATGATCAATTAGTATAATAGAACTTTAGAAGTTCAAATCCATGTTTCAAAAACATACATTAAAAATGTGAAGCCCTGAAGTCTCAAGGACTCATGATTACTACATAGGGGATTTAGGATTCCATTCTTATCACTGACTCCCTCTTAGCATTATCCTCTAAATGGCCTCATTGTTTAGAATCTGTCTCCTTTTGCACCAATATCACCAGGCCTTATCTGTCCACTTGGTGAGCAGAAAGGCATGAGGATGTTATTTCTTACCACTTTTTTTTAAAGCAAGTAATAAAAACTCGTTGAAAAATTAGAAAATGCAGGTAAGCAAAAAGTTCTCCATAACTTCACTTCATAGTTATAATTACTGTTAATCACTGTTCATATATTATAACTTCCTTCTTTCTTCCTTATTTTCTCCCAAGCTAATTTCTTATTTTTTCATGTTTAAAAATTATAAAAATAATTTAAAGGAGTATAAGATAATACCCTTTTTTCCTTCTCTCTCTATTCTCTCCCCTCTAAATATTCCAATCCAATACGGGTTTGTTGTGCATATAATTACTCTTCATAATTAAGAACATATATATATACACTCCTCTGCAACTTACTTTTCTAGCAATACATCTTAAGCATCTTCCCATGTCAGGTGTATCTGAGCTATGTTTGTCTTCTTCATGGCTGTGTAGCATCCAATGGAGAGAACGCGTCATTTATAACCACTTTCCTATGAATGGACATTAATTGTTTACCATTACAAACACAGCTGTAGCAAACATTATTGGTGGGCCTTTGAAGCATTCCTGAGGATACAATTCTAGATATAAAAATCCTGGGACACAAATCTGCCTGTGACCCTCCAGGGCTGACTTCCAGCTCTTCTGCCTCAGAGTGGCAGCCCCGTCGTTGTCTTACCTAGTGCCTCTGACTGGAGTGTGCCACAACCATAGAAATGTAGGCTGGTCACTTCTGGGTACCAAGCTGCCTTCCCAATGGCTGCCTTTATTTACTCACTGTTTCTCCACATCAGTGCCTCCCCTCCCCCCTCTGGCCTGCCCTGCAAACTATTGGGGGGTTCATCTCATAATGATTTTAAAGACCATTCTCTATATTTGTTACACATGTTGTGAAAGTCCTTCATGATTACATAACATATATTTACATATATTTAAATTTTGTAGTGTCTTTTCACTGAAGATTATTTCAATGCACTCAATCTGTCTATATCGTCCTTCATACATTGCAAGTTTTGTATCATATTTAAAATGATCTGCCCCATACCAAAATTATTACAGCAGATTTCTACATTTTATTTTTAAGGTTTATTTTACATTTATAAGGTTTACTTTACATTTATATCCACTTCACATTTATATATTTAGCAGCTTAATTTTGACATAATTTACATACCGTACAATTTGCCCTTTTAAAGTGCATTTTACTATATTCACAAGGCTGTGCAACCGTCACCAACAATCTAATTTCAGAACATTTTTATCTCCTACAGAAACCCTGTCCTCATTAGCAGTCACTCTCTGATCCTCTGCCCCTTTCCATTCCCCTGCAGCCGCTAATCACCTTCCTGACTTCCTGTCTCTCTAGATTTGCCTTTCCTGGACATCCCATATAATGGATTCATGCCATATGTGATCTTTTGTGAATGACTTTTTTCACTTAGCATAATGTTTTCAAGGTTCATCCATGTTGTAGCCTCTGTTAGTACTTCATTTCTTTTTTGCTGAATAATTAATATTCCATTATATATACCACAATTTGATTACCCATTCATCACGTGGTAGACACTCGGTTTATCTCACATTTGGCTGTTCTCAATAATGCTGCTGTATACATTAACATTCAGTTTTTGTATGAAAGCCTGATTTTAGTTCTTTCAGGTGTGTATACCTAGGAGGGTGGTATGGTAATTCTATGTTTAACTTTTCGAGGAACTGCCAGTTTCTTTTTCACAATAGCTATCTCATTTTACATTACCGCCAGCAAAACTTGAGGCTTCCAATTTATCTGCATCCTTCCAATACTTTTCAGTGCCTATTTTAGTTTCATTTTAGCCATCCTATGAAGTGTGAAATGGTGTCTTGTTGTGGTTTTGATTTCCATTTCCTTAAGGATTAATGTTGTTGAGATATTTTCAGGTGTGTATTGGTTATTTGTATGTCTTCATGGGAGACATACAGATTCTTTGCCCATTTTTAAATTGGGTTGTTTTTTTTTTATTATTGAGTTGTAAGAGTTCTTTACATATTCTAGATACAAATCTCTTATTAGACATGTGATTTGCAACTATTTTCTTCCATTCTGTGCACTATGTTATCATAGAATACATGGGGAAGTATTCCTTCCTCTTCTATTTTTTAGAAGAGTTTGTGAAGGATTAATATTAGTTCTTTTTGAATGTTTGGTAGCATTCATCAACCAAGTCCTTTGAGCTTGAGCTTTTCTTTGTGAGAAATTTTTAATTAATTATTAATTATCAGATTTATTTCTTTGAGTGTGATATTAAGGTAGGACTAGGACTCTATAACTTAAAACAAAAAAAGACAGCAAGTTGTTCTAACACCATTTGCTGAATAATCTACTTGTTCCTACTAATTGTAAATTCCACTTCTTCCCCCGCCCCAATATATTTTTATTGATTTCAGAGAGGAAGGAAGAGGGAGAGAGAGATAGAAACATCAATGATGAGAGAGAATCATTGATTGACTGCCTCCTCTACAAAGCTTCCTACTGGAGATTGAGCCCACAACCCAGGCATGTACCTTTGACTGGAATTGAATCTGGGACCCTTCAGTCTACAGGCTGACACTCAATCCACTGGGCCAAATCAGCTAGGGTGTAAATGCCACTTCTTAAGACCATTTTGAATCTTGATTGAAACCTTACTCCTGATGAGACACAAACAGAATTTGCTTGATCAGTGGCTATAATGTTGATGTCTTGAGAAATTATTTGTCCTGTTGGCATGTAAGGTTGGAAAACAGAAGGGACCAGGAATGGCTCCTGACTTCCCTACCTCACCATGGATGTGTCAGTGTGGTCTGGACAGCACACAGAACCCACCAACACGCCTACACCATTGTCCCCCAGGCTGGGAACATGTCCTTGTATGCCTGCTGCCTAAACTTAGCAGAGATCCACACCAGCCCACAGGCCGCCCCCAGGCTGCTGGCCTTGCTCTTGTGGCTTGGATCCTGCCTTGAGTGACTTCCTGGACTTTGGAATCAGCTTGCCCAGTTGGACCTACCTATCTTCCCTGCACCTCCCTGCATTCTCATTCTTCTCAGACCTTGGACTTGGTTTTTTAACATAAATCAGAGTGTCTACCACTCCCTCCGCAGTTGGGAACAGTGAGCCCTGGACTCAGCTATTTTTCAGATCCAGGACACTGACGGTAGTAATTAGCACCTCTCTTCCTGCTCCAGTACATGCCTCTGCTTATCCCCAAACCACTCATCCTGACCTCCCTACCCTGACTCATCCTACGATTGCTCATGATTCAGCATGAACATGCTCATTTGTTATTGACACCCAGGACATAGGACCCCGTACTTGATTCTGGACCCTGCTGTCTCCTGAAACTGTTATCCTATTTAATAAAAGAATAACATCCAAATTAACTACCACTCCGCTATACCCACAAGCCATGCCCCCTGGCCAATCAGGAGAAAGTATGCAAATTAACACAACCAAGATGGCTGTGGCCACAGAATGAGCAGGAAGCTTGGGTTTCCTGGCAATGGAGGAAGCCAAGCTTTCCACACATCCTGGTAGGCCCTGGACTCTACTCAAGGCTACAAAGTTTCAATTATAGAAGATAAATAAATCCCAACAAAAATGGCTGTGGATGCAGAGCAAGCAAGAGGCTTGGCTCTGCTCTAGACTACAAAGTTTCAATTATAGAAGATAAATCCCAGATGCCAGAGACTCGGCTTGAGTAGCTGGGGGGCATGTTTGGGCTGCAAACCACCACAGGCCCCTTGTCCAGGCCACCCTACACCTCAAGGTAATCCCCACCCTGATCCGAGATACCCTCCATTGTAAACCAGCTGGCCCCCACCCATGCACCAGGCCTCTATTCTATCTAATAAAAAAGTAATATGCAAATTGACTATCACTCCAAACATAAGATGGCTGCCCCCATGTGGACACAAGATGGCTGCTACAAGATGGTCAGCAGGGGAGGGCAGTTGGGAGGGACCAGGCCTGCAAGGGAGGGCAGTTGGGGGCAATCAAGCCTGCTTGATGACCAGGCTTGTAGGGGAGGGCAGTTAGGGGAAAACAGGCTGGCAAGGGAGCAGTTAGGAGCAATCAGGAAGGCAGGCAGGCAAGCAGTTGGTAGCCAACAGTCTGGATTGTGAGAGGGATGTCCGACTGCCCGTTTAGGCCTGATCCTACTATGATTGGGCCTAAACGGGCAGTAGGGCATCCCTTGAGGCGTCCCAGATTGGAGAGGGTGCAGGTGGGCTTCGGTACACACACCCCAGTGCAATAATTTTGTGCACCAGGCCTCTAGTATATAATAGATATGCAAAGCCATGGGAATAAATGAGGAGGTTACAAACAAGTGTGGGGATGATGAGAGACCACCACAGGGCCCTATGGAACACTCCAAGGACATAGAGTGGAAGAGCAGCCAGTGTGCAAGCTGAGGAAGAGTGACCAGAGACAGACAAAAGGAACACATGGTGACTGAGAATGCTCCAGGATGGAGGGAGCAGAAATACCATGTCTACTGAGAGAATTCACAAAAGATGTGCATTGGATTTGGCAACACAAAGGCCATTGTGACGTCAGCAAACTTCCATGTCAATGATCTGGTAATTCAAGGCTTCCCACTGTCCTTCAGATAAGTGGCCTCCACTCCAGCATCACCTTTTACCACTTCCACACACAGACCCCAGGCTCCAGCCATGCTGAGCTACCTGCATGGACAGATGCCACAGCTTCTTGCTCTTGTGCCAGCCCTTGGCCTGGAGCCCTTTCTGACTCTCAAACTCCTGTAGTCCTCCCTGACTAGCTCAAGTACCATCTCCTCCAGGAAGCAGTCCCTGACCCCCAGGTTGGGTTAGATGATCCTCTTCTCATTTCCCATTACATTGTGAGTTGGAATAGTCAAGGTCTTTCCCTACTTGACCCTCCCAAGCCTGTCTTGTTCACCTTCTTTCCCCAGTCCTCTGGCCACTGTGCTCCCAAGTATGCAGGGAAGCAAGTCTTGATGATGGAAGCTGGGATGCATCCAGCTTCCCTCTGACCAGATAAGTAAACAACTGCAATCCAAATTGGCTGGCGGCGATAGAGTGGCTGCGTCAGCCCGGGAGCCACAGACGTCTCTCTGCTGTTTGGTTTCAGATAAGTCGGGTTTGCTGAGACCAGGGCCAGGAGCGTAATTCCTGGTAAACCAGTCCTTTTGGGTCATTAGGTTGCAAAATTTCCAGCACTGTTCGGGTCAGAGGCTTTTCACTGCTCTGTGTTTCCTGTACCCTGGCCTCTGTCTCTTCCCCTGCTCTCCCCACTCCCGGGCCTTTCCCCCATTTATGCACCTATCTTTCAAGCATCTGATAACATCCAGCTGACACATATTTGCTTCTGCATTGATTATTCTCTGCTGGATCTCTTCCTTCTCCCCAGCTCCCCTACATACCCAGGTCTCCTCCTCCTCTCCTAACTGAAAAGTAACTGTTAGTTTGGCCTTTTTGGTTGGGTTAACTCCCCAAAGGAAAGAAACATTCTCTTCCTTTTTTTTTCTTTCCCTGAGCTAATGCCTTGCTAAACTACTTGCTAATTGATTTCAGGGAAAATGGATTATATTATTACTGACCAAGCGTTAGAGTGCCAGAACCTTTTTTGAGCCACTCTGAGTTTAGGTCTTGGGCGTGGGAAGGGAATTATGCAAGATTTAGCCTTAAACCCATTCCAAACATAGGACCCAGGCAGCTCCTTACTTGAAGGCAAGGCGCCCCCTTGTGGAAGAATGACATCTTCTCAAAAAGTTTGGACACCACCACTTTAAAACATCTTGTCCCTTTTGGAAAGCCCTTCCTGAGGTTAAAGGGTTGATTAACTCTGGCTTTCAAAATATATAATAACATACATTGTTTTATTCCTGATATAATCCTGGGCCCACTCATGTTATAAAATTTAGCAAATACAGCAAACTATAAAAAAAAGATGAAAAGTCACCACAATCCCACCTTCCACAGGTAGCCAGTCACTGTTGTTATTTTGGTCTCCTATGGAAATATGTGAGATACGCAAAGAATCTACATAAAGCCACCTATGTAATATAGAAGTTAAAATATAAATGTAACAGGTGAGTTCATTGATATACTTGTGCAACAGATGTCTCTTCCTCTTCACAGAAGCGTGGCTAAGCTCCAGGTCTTAAAGTCCTGGGGCCCTTGTTCAGCCTTGCAACCCGCCCTCCCCGCACTTTTCAGCATTTCCTCCTCCCCTATCCTGCTCTCATGTTGTTTGCTTCAACACATCACCTTTAATCTATTGTATAATTTTCTTATTTCTTATGTTTGTTGTGTGTGTCTCTCATACCCTCAATGTGAGCTCTAAGAAGGTAGGAAGATTAGTTTGTTGTTGTTGTTGTTGTTATATATTTTACTGATTTTTTACAGAGCAAGAAGGAGAGAGACAGTTAGAAACATTGATCAGGTAGGTGCCTCCTGCACACCCCCTACTGGGGATGTGCCTGCAACCAAGGTATGTGCCCTTAACCGGAATCAAACCTGGGACCTTTCAGTCCACAACAAGTTGACACTCTATCCAATAAGCCAAATCAGTTTTGGCAGGATATTGTTAATTTTGTTCCATGATGTTTGTGTCCGAAATGCCTAGAGCAGTACCAAGCACATAGGTGCTACATACATCTTTGTTGAAGGGTGACTTAAGGTTATATGTTTCCCATTTTTCATTACTAAAAATAATTTCTAAACATATATAGTAAACAAAAGTATATAAACACTAGAGGCCCAGTGCATGAAATTTGTGCATGGGTAGGGTCACGAGGCCTAGCTGGCAATCAGGGCCAATCGGGCCTTCCTATCCCTGGCTGCCAGCTGCTGGCCAGGGCCTCTTTTTGTTCCTGGTGGTCAGTGCATGTTATAGTGAGCAGTCAAACTCCTGAGGGGACAATTTGCATATTAGTCGTTTAGTATATAGGATTCCATTTTATATCATGATTTATTGAACCATTCTGTTGTATATAATTTAGGCTGATTATAATTTTCCATCATGATAATACTTTAACAGACCTCTTTGTACTTTAATCTCTGTTCACATATTTTCATTATTTTCTTTTACTATTTTTTATTAATGTATTACATGTGTACATATCTTTCCCTTGACCCCCCCAACTCCCATGCATGCCCTAACCCCCCAGTGTCTTGCATCCATTGGTTATGCTTATATGCATGCATACAAGTCCTTCAGTTGATCTCTTATCTACCCCACCTCTCCTAACCTTCCCATTGTAATTTGACAGTCTGTTCTATGCTTTACTGCCTTTGTGTCTGTCTTTTTGTTCATCAGTTTATAATATCCTTTATTATCCATAAATGAGTAAGGTTATGTGGTATTTTCCTTTCATTGACTGGCTTATTTCACTTAGCATAATGCTCTCCATTTCCATCCAGGTTGCTGCAAATGCAGAGTAGTATTTCTTGTGTAGATGTACCATAGTTTTCTGATCCACTCATCTGCTGATGGGCACCTAGGCTGTTTCCAAATCTTAGCTATTGTGAATTGTGCTGCTATGAACATAAGGGTGCATATATCCTTTCTGATTGGTGTTTCTAGTTTCTTATGATACATTCCTAGGAGTGGGATTACTGGGTCAAATAGGAGTTCCATTTTTAGTGTTTTTGAGGAAACTCCATACTGTTCTCTACAGTGGCTGAACCAGTCTGCATTCCCACCAACAGTGCACTAGGGTTCCTTTTTCTCTGCGTCCTCGCCAACACTTGTTGTTTGTTGATTTGTTGATGATAGCCATTCTGACAGGTGTGAGATGGTATCGCATTGTCGTTTTGATTTGGATCTCTTGGATAATTAGTGACTTTGAGCATGTTTTCATGTGTCTCTTGGCCTTCCTTCTGTCTTTCGAAAAGATTCTATTTAGATCCGTTGCCCATTTTTTTATTGGTCCATTTATCTTCCTTTTGTTAAGTTGTATAAGTTTGAAGATGTTGGAGATTAAACCTTTATCAGTGATAACATTTGCAAATATGTTCTCCTATGCAGTGTTTTTTTTTTGTTGTTGTTGTTGATGGTTTCTTTTGCTGTACCAAAGCTTTTTATTTTGATGTAGTCCCATTTGTTTATTTTCTCTTTAGCTTCCATTGCCCTAAAAGCAGTATCTGTGAAGAAGTTCCTTTGGCGTATGTCTGAGATTTTGCTGCCTGTGGATTCCTCTAGTATTTTTATGGTTTCCCGTCTTATGTTTAAGTCCTGTATCCATTTTGAGTTTATTTTTGTGTATAGTGTAAGTTCATGGTCTTGTTTCATTTTTTTGAATGTATCTGTCCAATTTTCCTAACACCATTTATGTAAGAGACTGTCTTGACTCCACTGTATGTTCATGCCTCCTTTGTCAAATATTAATTGAGCATAGTGGTTTGGGTGGATATCTGGATTCTCTACTCTATCCCATTGGTCTATATGTCTGTTCTTGTGCCAGTATCAGGCTGTTTTGAGAACAGTTCATTATTTTCTTAGAGCAAATTCATAGAAGGTTAATTTCTGGATTGTAGGATAGAAACATTTAAAGTTTTCCTGATGTCCAATACCAAGTTGATTTCCACAATGCTTGAACTGTATAATAGACACCCAGTCTCATCCAAGTTTTGCTGGCATTGGCATTGAATGGATTCTGTTTTTAATCTTGGTTAATTTCCAGACCCCAAAATTATTTTTTATTTCAATTTTTATGTCTCTGATATATATTTTTTATTTTTATTTTTTAGAGAGGAAGGAGAATAGAGACAGAGAGGAAGAGAGAGAGAAACATCAATAGGCTGCCTCCTGCATAGGCCCTGACTGGGAATCAAATCCACAATTTGGGTATGTGTCCTGACCAGCAATTGAACCCACCACCTTTTGCTCGATGGGATGATGCCCCAACCAACTGAGCCAAGGCTCTTTGATTTTTAGAGAAGTTATAAAAATTGTCACAAGTATTGACCATTTGTTCTCCCCTTTCCCCTGTGATATGTCAGTTTATATATTTGTTCAATTTTTAGGGATTTTTTTCTTATTGAGCCATATGAGCTCTTTGTATTTAATATGTATACCTTTAAGCATTACCCTTTTCTGCTTTGTCAATCATATTATGCCTGATGTTGAATTTTTAACTGAATTATGGCTTTAAAAAATCTAGTAGTTAAAAAGTTCCTTTTGTACTTAGATTTATTGGTTTTGTCTTTTTTATTTATTTTTTGCTATGTGTTTCACTGCTTTTATGCTTAGGACATTGTTCTAAACACAGTGTAAATTTTTTTGTGTGGTTCTAATCTTTATACTTAGTTCTTAAATTAATCTTGGTATATAATGTAAAGCAGATATCTCAGCTGATTTTCTTCCCAAATGATCATTTCCAATTATACTTATTAATAATTAATGCTTTCATGATTTATTTCTGATTATCATTTATAAAGCATGTAAATATATTTATATTTATTCTTGGGTTAGCAAGTGAGTTACCAGTTTGTTATAGTATTAGTGCTATACTGTGTAGGTTAGTGTGGCATTATAATACTTTTAATATTTGTATTTTCAACTTTCTCCTTATCTTCCAAAAAATTTTTTTAGCTACCCTCCATTTCCCAAAATTTTAGTGAGATTCCAAGAAGGTGAATCAATTCAATGAATTTAACACATACTTTTGTGCATGTTCAGGCTTAATGACTCTTCCCACTAGTACTGTACTTTGCAGATTACAGCTCAAAGCCCTGGTAAGTGACCTTATTCTCTCCATTTTGAAGATGAGGAAGCGAAGTGAAATGATACCAGGCCCCATCCTGCCTCTAGGAGTGCCTGCCCATCAGCTCTGGGAGCCTGGGTGCTGGGGATCTGGCTTCTGAAGCCACCCGTGTGGTTCTGCTTGCAGGAGGGGCCCTGAGCCAGGACACACCTTCCTGGACTTCTCCAGTCAAATCCTCAACTGGCTCAGTTCCCTGAATTTTCTCTGTTTTTGCAGAGATATTTGAATACAACTCCCAACATGTTTGCCAAACTTGGCAGAAAATCAGAAAAATTTACATAGAAATCCAGATTTCCAACTGTCCTTGAAAAAACCCCCGAGAATGTAGGCATTCTCACCTGGCAGAAATCCGTGAGAATGGCCACTTAGAGGTGAGTCATGTGTTCCCTGGCCCAAGCCACTTGCTTGCTTCTTCCCTGACATTGCAGGCAGCTGAGGGGACAGTCCCAGGGCCTGGGCACTAGTGGCAAAGTATGGTTCGGTCCCCACTTTGTCAATTCCATCAGTTGGGATGGAGGTTTGCATGGGGTGGGGTCAGGGGATGGGGCATGTATCAGGCTGAGAAGGGCCTTGTGAGGTTGTCCCCACTCCACATTCCTTCCCTGGGAATGCTCCTCGTGGCCTTCAGTATCTCACCCCAGCCTGAGCTTTGTCCTGCTAGACAACAGCGAGCTTGCCTTTTCTGGGCTCAGTGGGTGAAGTGCCAGGGGACACCCCCACTTGAAATCGGGCTTTTGCTAAAGAGAAGCAATGAGGATGGCCATCTCACAGAAGTGCTTGTGAGGTGAAAGGGTGTGGTGTGCCCTTGAACTCATGCTCCTATTGATTTGTAGAAATAAACTAGATGTATGAGAACCAGCAAAGGCTAAATATTCAGGGTTGGCTGTGCGTGTGGGTATGGAGGAAGGGGGTATAGTGGGGGTGTGGGAGAGTCAGCCACCATTGTGGAGGCCAGGAACCAGAGAAGGCTAATGTCACTATCTTTAGATCTGAGATCTTTGAAGCTAAAAGGCACCCTAGCAGTTACTGAGGCCAACCCATTGGGGCAAGGCATGAGTCAGCTCCGAATTGCCCCCAAAAGACTCCAGCAGAAGGCTTTTTCTTGAACCTCTAACACTGAAATAACCCACATATCCATCAATCAGGGACTGGTTGCATAAACTATAGCAAATCTACATGAGAGCATGCTAACATTGAATAACAGATGTAATACCAAAATGGCAAGGAAAAGTGGAAAAATAAAATGTAGTAAATCCATACAATGGGATTTTATCTGGCAATAAAAAAAATGAAGTAATGTTACAGGCCACAACATGGATAAACATGAAAAACATTATACTGCCGAGACCGGTTTGGCTCAGTGGATAGAGCGTCGGCCTGCGGACTGAAAGGTCCCAGGTTCGATTCCGGTCGGGGGCATGTACCTTGCTTGGGGGCACATCTCCAGTGTGGGTCGTGCAGGAGGCGGCTGATCGACGTCTCTCTCTCATCGATGTTTCTGACTTTCTATCCTTCTCCCTTCCTCTCTGTGAAAAATCAATAAAATATATTAAAACAAACAAACAAACAAACAAAAAAACACATTATACTAAGTGAAAGAGGCCAGACACAGAAAGTCACATATTGTATGATTTTATTTATATGAATTATCTACAACAGGCATTTCCATAGAGAGAGAAGGAAGATTAGCAGTTGCCTAGGGCTAGGGTTGAGGAGCTGGGAAAGTGGAAAGTTACTGCTAACAGGTACCCAGGTTTTTTTTTTGGAGTACTGAAAATGTTCTTAAATTGTGGTTGCACAACTCTGAGTACACTAAAAAATCAATGAGTTATCACTTTAAATGGTTGAATTGTGAATTATATCTCATTAAAACTTTTACATTAAAGATTGAATTTGAAAAATAAGGAAGATAGAGAAGTATATAATATGATACTGTTTTCCTAAGAGGGGGTCTAAAACTACATTAAAAATCATAATGGAAAGGGAAACCATAAAATAAAAATAAATTATTATCTATGGATGGGGAAAGAAGAGGGAATAGGTTCAAAGGGTCTGAGAGAGAACCTACATTTTCTGAACAGACTTTGGAACCATGAAAATATTTGTATAATTATAAAACAAATCCTGAGGAAAAACCAAGATGGCGGCATAGGTGAACACCTAAACTGCTGCCTCTCACAACAATTTCAAAAAGACAGCTAAAAGACAGAACGGACATCATCCAGAACCACAGGAAAGCTGACTGAGTGAAAATTCTACAACTAGAAGGAAAGAGAGGGGCTCACGGAGACTCAGAGGAGTTGCAAAAAGCTGAGGTACGGAGACACGCATGTGGAGAGGACAGGCGGTGGAGTGCCTGACTAGCTTCCTCTAGCAGGAGGGAGATGGAAACTCCTGACTGCTCTGAACCCCAGTTCCAGGTGAGGCTCATACAGGGAGGAGTCTGGACTGTTGGAAAAAAGCAGGAGTACATGGAAACTCAGGGGAACTGCAAAAGGTAGAGGTCTGAAGGCACGGGCGCGAGTACACGCAGAGAGGACTGACTGCTGATTGTGCTGCTGGCTTTCTCTAGAGGGAGGAAGATGGAACCTCCTGACTGCATTGAACTCTAGTTCTGACTGCACTGAACCTCAGTTTTGGGCGAGACTGAGCCATTGGTCCATACAGAACACCTAGCACACAAAGCTACTCTACCAACTCAGGGAAGCAGCAAAAGTGTGCAAACAAAGAAACAGATCACAAACAAAAGAAATGGAGTAAAATAAATGACTGGATATAGAGTTCAAAACCATGGTTTAAGGTTTTTCAAGAATTTCCCAGAAAAGGCCGATAAATTTAGGGAGACCTTTTAGGATATAAAAAAGGACCAAATAGAAATTAAGCATATACTGACTGAAATAAAAAACATTATATAGAGACCTAACAGCAGACTAAAGAAATGAAAAAATCAAGTCAAAGATTTGAAATAGAGGAGAATCCAAGATGGCGGCATAGGTAAACACCTACACTACTGCCTCACACAACAATTTCAAAACTACAACTAAAAGACAGAATGGATATTATCCAGAACCACAGGAAAGCTGGCTGACTGGAAATTCTACAACTAGAAGGAAAGAGAGGGGCTCACAGAGACCAAGAGGAGCTGCAAAAAGCTGAGGTACAGAGACGCACTTGGAGAGAGTGGGTGCCAGAGAACCTGGCTGGCTTTCTCTGGTGGGAGGGAGATGGAGACTCTCAATGGCATTGAACCCCTTATCCTACGACACTAAACCCCAAATCCAGTCAAAACTCATATGGGGGAGTTTGGACTGTGAAAAGGGAGAAGTGCACAGAAATCTAGGGGAGTCGCAAAAGATCAGAAGTCTGTTGGTGCGCACGGCACTGTGCGCAGAAGACCGACTGCTGATTGTGTCACTGGCTTTAACAAGTGGGCGGGAGACAGACCCTCCCAACTGCGTCACTTTTAACTCCACTAAACCCCAGTTTTGGGCAAAACCCTGGGGACCCAGAATCATATGGTCCCAGAGCACAGGGGAGCCAGAAAGGCAGCAGTCTAGAGGCACTGAGAGAGAGAGAGTGAGCGCACACAGGGACCACTCCAACCATTACCCAGTCACGTGAGACTCAGGGGCCGTGTGGAGGGCAGGACCAACTGGAAGGCAAGGCGGTCCCTTACTCCCTGAGACTCCACCCATCCCAAGCTCAAGAAAGGCTTTTGCGTTTTTTCAAGTCTGGTATCATAAGGCTGAATCCAACACAGAAGTTCTCCTGGCATAGTGAAAATGCCAAGACAAGGGAAGGGATCACAAACAAAAGAAATGGAGGAAAACAAACAACTGGATATAGAGTTCAAAACCACACTTATAAGGTTTTTCAAGAATATCCTAGAAAAGTTGGATAAAGTTAGCGAGACCCAAGAGGAGATGAAAAAGAACCAACTGGAGATGAAAAAGGTCCAACTAGAAATGGAAAAGGACTAAGCAGAAATTAAACATACTCTGACTGAAATAAAAAATATTATACAGAGACCTAACAGCAGACTAGAGGAAGTCAAGAATCAAGTCAAGCCGAGACCCGTTTGGCTCAGTGGATAGAGTGTCGGCTTGCGGACTAAAGGTCCCAGGTTTGATTCCTGTTGGGGGCATGTACCTTGCTTGCGGGCACATCTCCACTGTGGGGCGTGCAGGAGCGGCTGATCGATGTCTCTCTCTCATCAATGTTTCTGACTTTCTGTCTCTCTCCCTTCCTTTCTGTAAGAAATCAATAAAATATATATATATAAAAAAAGAATCAAGTAAAAAATTTGAAATATAAAGAATCAGAAAACACTCAACTGGAAAAGCAAGAAGAGAAAAGAATCCAAAAAATGTGAAGATAATGTAAGGAGGCTCTGGGACAGCTTCAAGCGTATCAACATCAGAATTGTGGGGGTGCCAGAGGAAGAGAGAGCAAGATACTGAAAACCTATTTCAAGAAATAATGATTGAAAACTTCCCACATCTGGTAAAAGAAATAGATTTACAAGTCCAGGAAGCACACAGAACCCCATATAAAAGGAATCCAAAGAGGACTACACCAAGACACATCATAATTAAAATACCAAGAGCAAAAGACAAAGAGAGAATATTAAAAGCTGCAAGAGAAAAACAGTTAATTACCTACAAGAGAGCACCCATATGATTGTCAGCTGATTTCTCAACAGAAACGATGCAGGCCAGACAGGAGTGGCAAGAAACATTCAAAGAGATGAATAGCAAGAACCTACAACCAAGATTACTCTACCCAGCAAAGCTATCATTCAGAATTGAAGGGCAGATAAAGAGCTTCACAGATAAGAAAAAACTAAAGGAGTTCATCAACACCAAACCAGTATTATATGAAATGCTGAAAGGTACTCTTTTAGAAGAGAAAGAAGAAAAAGGTAAAAGCCAAAAAATTATGAACAACAAATACATATGTATCAACAAGTGAATCTAAAAATTATGTGAATTAAAAATTCACTTAACAGAATAAACTGGTGAATATAATAGAATCAGGAGCACAGAAAGGGAGTGGACTTATAATTCTCAGGGGGAAAGAGGTGAGGGGTATACAGGGAGAGACTGGACAAAAATCATACATCTATGGATGAGATCAATGGGAGGGAGGTAAGGGCAGAGGGAAGGGTGGGAGCTGGGTGGAGGGATGCTATGGAGGGAAAAAAAGAGAAATGTAATCTGAATAATAACGATTTAATTTAAAAAAGAATAAACTGGTGAATATAATAGAATCAGGGGCATAGAAAGGAAGTGGACTGACAATTATCAGGGATAAAGGGGTGAGGAGAATGAGGGAAGAGACTGGACAAAAATCATACACCTATGCTTGAGGACAATGGGGGGGAGGTAAGGGCAGAGAGTAGGTTGGGAACTGGGTGGAGGGGAGCTAAGTGTGAAAAAGAGGAACAATTGTAATAATCTGAACAATAAAGATTTATTAAATTAAAAAAAAACATTGACAGGAAAAAACAACAAATTCTATCTAATAAAAGAGTAATATGCAAATTGACTATCACTCCAACACACAAAGTGGCTGCCTCCATGTGGTCAAGGATGGCTGCCCCTATGTGGACACAAGATGGCTGCCACAGACGTCCAGCAGGGGAGGGCAGTTGTGGATGATGAAGCCAGCAGGGGAAAGCAGTTGGGGGAAGCCAGGCCTGCAAGGGAAGTCATTTGGGGGGGACCAGGTCTGCAGGGGAGGGCCTTTGGGGGCAACCAGGTCAGCCAGGGTGGACAGTTGAGGGGAGCAGGCTGCAGAGGAGGGCTGTTGCGGGGGACCAGTCTGGCAGGGGAAAGCAGTTAGTGGTTCCTGGACCAGCAGGGGATAGCAGTTGGGAGGGACCAGGCTTGAAGGGGAGAGCAGTTGGGGACAACCAAGTGGACAGGGGAGGACATTTGGGGGCAATCAGGCCTGCAGGGGAGGACAGTTAGGGGCAATCGGGCCGACCACTGATCTAATCAATCATACCCATGTAATAAAGCTTCCATGAAACCCCAAAAGGATGGAGTACAGAGACCTTCCAGGTTGGGGAACACCTGGAGACTGGGGAGAATGGTGCTGCTGGATCAGGCATGGAAGCTCTGTACCCCTTCTCACATACCGTGCCCTAAGCATCTCTTCCTTCCAGATGTTCCTGAGTTATATCCTTTTGTGAAAACCAGTGACCTAAGTAAAATGTTCTGCATTCCATAAGTGGCTCTAGCAAATCAAACCCAAGGAGGGGTCATTGGAAGTTCCTATGTATAGCTGGTTGGTCAGAAGCACAGGTGACAACCTGGTCTTGCCACTAGCATAGCATCTGAAGTGTGTGTGTGCACCCGCGCGCACGCACGCCTTGCAGAACCGAGCTCTTAACCTGTGGAATCAGACGTTATCTCCAGGTAGATAGTGTCAGAATTGATTTGAATTGCAGGACATGTAGCTGCTGTCACAGAGAATTGCTTGGTGTGCAAAAACCTCTACACAGTTGGTGACCAGAAGAGTCAGAAGTGAAGTGTTCTGTGTGAGTAGTAAAAGGGACACATAAGAAAGACACTGGGAAGAGCTGGGTTTTCCTCCATGAATGGAAAACTGAGTTTTTCTTTTACACTATCATCTGTTATCTCTGTCTCTCAATCACTGCACCTGGGGGCAGTGAGAACAGTGAATGATTTAGAAAGACCTGGTGGGAAGCTGTAGCTTTGGCATTCCCGGAGAATTCTGACTTGGAACTGGACATGACCTTTAAGGGGAGGTGGAAGCAAGCTAGTCCAATAAACTGTTACTAGAGATATTGGTTCCTAATTGGGACATGAGGCTTTTATTCACTGTTTATCTGAAATTCAAGCTTAAATGTGGTATCCTGTGTTTTATCCAGTGGGAGTGGAGTGCTTAGAGAACTGGTGTGCAATGTTTCCTGCCCTTAAACTAATCTAATTCTAAGTGAAGTCCATGCCAAGTGTGGCCTATTGCAGTTGACAGTCCAAATGTCTATTAGAAATAGAAAAGAATGCCAAGTGGGCATTGTAACCTAGTAACAGTGACCAGCTCAGGAGCAAAATGCCCCAAGAACCCAGATTGTGGTTTCTAAATACAATTTCCTCTTGAAGAGAGATGGCCAATTCCATTGGGACAGCAAAGGTACAGGATAAACTAGAACATCTTGTCACTCCAGTTAGCCGGACTACATGTTCATGCCAAAGAACTTGGGAGCTGTCATGGAGAGGCTGCGATTTGCTTATAAGAAGAGTTGGGATGTAGGGAGAGTACATATGAAACAAGATTGGCTGTGAGTTGACAATTGTTTAAGCTGGGTATCGAGTATGTGGGGGTTCATTACATCATTTCCTTTAAATTTGTATTTTTGAAATTGTCCATAATAAAAATCTAAAAATAATAAAATAAAAAGTGGCTGTGCCTATTTCTACTCCTTCCAGTAGGAGTTGTAAAATCATAATTATAGGTTAAAATGGCTCCATAGATTTGAAGCATTATAAATTATTTATACAGGCTTCTATTATTTAAAATACACTTTAAAAGACAAGTTGTTATTTAGACTGGGAGTTTGAAAACTTTACATATAGAAAGGACCAAGTTGTAAAGAATTCCAGGGACCTAATTGTATGTAGTGTTAAAAGAATAAGTAATTAAAAATCTAGCTTCGCCAAAACTGGTTTGGCACAGTGGATGGGGCGTCGGCCTGCGGACTGAAGGGTCCCAGGTTCGATTCCGGTCAAGGGCATGTACCTTGGTTGCGGGCACATCCCCAGTGGGGGGCGTGCAAGAGGCGGCTGATCGATGCCTCTCTCTCATCGGCGTTTCTATCTCTCTATCCCTCTCCCTTTCTCTCTGTGAAAATCAATAAAAATATATTTTAAAAAAATCTAGCTTCAACAGGTAAAGAGCTAAGGATAAGAGTGAAAATCAATTCTACTGAAACGAAGGTAAGACAGAGGAACTGCACTAGCAATCACGGGGTGCCTATGCTTCTGTGCTCTCTCTTCTCTCCTCTTGGAACAGAGAGGAGGCAAACCAAGCACCCTTGGTCCCAAAAAGGCCAATTCTGTGATTCTCTCTAGAGTCTAGACACAGTGGTTCTCAACCTTTCTAATGGCGCGACCCTTTAACGCAGTTCCTCATGTTGTGGTGACCCCCAACCATAAAATTGCTACTTCATAACTATAATTTTGCTACTATTATGAATCATAATGTAAATATCTGTGTTTTCCGATGGTTTTAGGCTCTATAGCAGCAGTTCTCTACCTGTGGGTCATGACATTAGAAAGGTTGAGAACCACTGGCTAGAGGCAAAGAGGGCGTCATGGCTCCACCTCACCACAAAGGGGCACCCTGAAGAAAGAGCCTAGGCTGCATTTATTGACCCTTCATGTAGAGAGAGGGGCCAGGATTGCTTTTTTTAAAGAATCTTTTTTCTTCTTTTCAGTGCCCACAAGCAGGTCATGTTGGGACACTTGTGGCGAGCAGGGCTGTGTAGATGCCAGGCATGCCCCACCTTGTGGCTGAACCTGCATCAGATCACCAGCTGTTCTTAGCCCATCAAGTACCCTCTCCTTCTCTCACTACAATGCCACTGGCTATCTTTCGCAGACCTGTTTGACCCAGTCCTCCTTCTCCCCCTCCACACACACACACCTTCCATCTCCTTGAGGGGGGGGGAGCAGACCTGGGTCTCAGGCCTCTTAGGACAATTGCCAACCCTCAAGGGCTGCTCACAGTTACTGGAAAACAGCTTTAAAGATATAAATAGCAGCAGTAAAGACTGTGGTCAGAGCTGTCAAACCACAGTCAACCCAACTTCTCTCTCCTGAAAACTGACTTCTGAGAAATAGTCTTCACCCATTGAATAGCTGGTCTGTCTCCAGTGGGGAAACTCCATTTCCTTAAAGGTACAGGCCGTCTGTGGGGGCAATGGCCTCCCTTAATCTGACCTTGTCTGACTTTGCAGCAGAAAACCAATTTCATAGCCAAATTGGGCCTTTTCTGGATGTGCAATTGATGCTTAATGTATTTATTTTAAATAAAATTTACTCTTGCTTGATTTTTTTTTGAGTGATGGAAAAACATAATTATAATCATGCTGAAATCCTTTTGTTTTACTAGTATAAAGCTTTAATGAAATGAGCTTTATTTGTTATGCTATTCTCTTGCTCCCTGTTAAAAACACTGATTCCAGGATGATCTACTATGGGAGCACAGATTACAGAGTAGTTATTATTTTGGTTCCAAATTTAAAATAGGCAAAAAACACAGAAATGAATTTGCCCATATTTTGGATAAATCCAGTGTTTCCCTACCAGATCTTTTAGGTCTTTTCCCTTTCTTGCTGCTTTAAGAAGTGACATCCCCTTACTGTCAAATACTATAATTCTCCACGCTTGTGAAGAGAAAATAGTGGTGTGTGTGGTGGGGTTTTACATGCTCTTTCAGCAAAATGAGGAAGTAAACCAAGAAACAAGAAGACAGTAATATAAGAACTGGAGACCCAATAGGGGAGAAAAGTAAGGGAATCCCACAAGGAATACACTGCAGGGATATTGCAGTATGACCATGCGTACCAGGTGCAGAGGACAAGTCCAGGTATGAGCAGGTCAGAGACTTTGGGAGACAGTTCTTCAGGAAGAGGAAATGGATAAAAGACCAGATGTGGCCCTGACTGGTTTGGCTCAGTGGGTAGAGCATTGGCCTGCAGACTGAAGGGTCCCAAATTTGACTCCAGTAAAGGGCATGTACCTTGACTGAGGGCACATTCCCAATAGGAATTGTGCAGGAGACAGCTAATTAATTAATGTCTCTCTCTCATCGATATTTCTAACTCTCTATCCCTCTCCCTTCCTGTCTGTAAAAAATCAATAAAATCTAAAAAAATAAAGTACTGGTTGTGACTAAAGGTCTTAAGGAGATACTTAAACAACTGGTAGAGAATTCAAGGCTGGATTACTGAAAAGCAAAAAGAAAATTAATAAAAAACTAATCAGGTGAAAAATTAAGACAGTTATTAATTCAAGGAAATAAATGAGATGTAATCATAGTTCAAGAAAGGAGAAGTAATCTTAGTTTGTTACATGGCTAAGCTCTGGATGGTAACCAAAATCCTAGTAATGTAGAGATTATTATTGATTTAAGCAACATTATGATATAATTATTTTGGAACGGGGTAGGAGGACAAATTTGAGTGTGGCAGGAGACAGGTGTGTGTGTGTGTGTGTGTGTGTGTGTGTGTGTGTAAGAAATTTTCACTTGTCCCATGTGAAGACAATAGATAATTTCCCAAATTGAAAATCAATAAATAGTAATCCAAGCATTTTACTTATTGATTTTTTACAGAGAGGAAGGAAGAGGGATAGAGGGTTAGAAACATTGATGAGAGAGACACATCGATCAGATGCCACGGTACCATTCTTGGCCAGAATCGAACCTGAGACCCCTTAGTCCTCAGGCCGATGCTCTGTTCACTGAGCCAAACCAGTTAGGGCTCCAAGCATTTTACTTAAAGATATAGAGGCAAATAGCCAAACAATCGGTTAAAAGAGCTAAAAGAAGTTGTCTCTAGAGTTGGGATATGGAAGGAGGGGACTAAAAACTATTGTTTTCCCCACCAGACTTTACTAAACTATTGGGCTTTTTAAATTTCAACTATGTAGAAGTTCAAAAAAAGAAAGGTGACATTTATCTAATTCAAGTGGACATTTGATTTTAAGTATCTTAAGATTTAATTGATATCTTGACCAGGTCAATTAACTTGATTGAGCTCAAATGGAACTGGGTTAACCTGAAAGGCTTACTGTCAGGTACTCATTGAATGTAATGGTTCCCACCCTGGCTGCACAGCTCTAGTTGCACCTTAGAATCACCTGCAGAACTGCTAGAACCTGCTCAAGCCATGTTCCACTTGGACCAATGTGATGGAATCCCCAGAGCCGCAGAGGCATCCCTTCTTCTAAAGGTACTTCAGGTGATTCTTATGTGTATCAAGATGGAGAATGACTGTCTCATGACAAACTGAGGAACATAATTTAAAATGTACTTTATTTTATTTTATTTTTTTGAAAATATATTTTATTGATTTTTCACAGAGAGGAAGGGAAAGGGATAGAAAGCCAGAAACATCAATGAGAGAGAGACATCGATCAGCCGCCTCCTGCACGCCCCCTACTGGAGATGTGCCCACAACCAATGTACATGCCCTTGACCGGAATCGAACCCTGGACCCTTCGATCCCCAGGCCTACGCTCTATCCACTGAGCCAAACCGGTTTCGGCATACTTTATTTTCTTTAAATATATTTTAAAATTGATTTCAGAAAGAGGAAGGGGGAGAGAGAGAAACATCAATGATGAGAATCATTGATCACCTACCCCCTGCATACCCCCTACTGGGGATCTAGCCTAAAACCTGGGCATGTGCCCTAACTGGGAAGCAAACCGTGACCTCCTGGTTCATAGGTTGACATTCTACCACTGAGTCAGGCTCCCCTATTTTCTTTTTCTTTATTATACAGGATTTTGTTGGGGTGACATTAGTCTACATGAACATATAGGTTACATGTGTGGATTACTAATTTACAAAATCTACATATAGGACCGTGTGCCCACCACTCAAAGTCAAATTACCCCATTTTCTTTAAATGCAGCATACAGGGTCCTTATGGTACAGAATCTAATGAAGAGTTTGGCCCCACTTCCAGAAGAAGGAGGGGATGTGGAAGATGTAAGTGGAGGCTAACATGCAGACTCAGCATAGAAGTGGGACTGCACCAGGGCGTTCACACTGTATGGAGAAGTCAAGGTCAGTGTCACTATGATCCTGTGGTCAGGAGAGTAGTGGCCTCCAGCGTCTCACACAGCAGAAGGGTTGCAGATCGCAGATTTATTTACTTTAGCCTTTCTTTTTGCATTTTTAACTACTCCTGAAAGCCGAGTGCTGGGAGATTTCCTCTTCATCAGATGGTCAGAGTACAAGTTTGCCAGTGACCCTTAAAAATAAAAACACATACAATCAAGCCTTCAAAACAGTTGTTTTTGGCAGAGGCTGAGTGCGCAGTGATGACGGCTTTACAAATCCGCACCTCTCTTAGGAACGGCGGCCTCGCTCCTACTAGTCGCAGCAGGATGACTTCACGCTTCCTCAGGTCTGCACCCTATGTTTACAGACATTTTATGGACAAACCTAAGGTCAGCAGAAACCTCTCCCCATTTGACATTCCTCATAAATCGAATGCAGAAAACAGATGGAGGCAAGAGCCAAGAAGGATATCCAGGGCCTTATCAGGAGATTGAAGTCACTGTGGAGAACAGTAGCTTCGCTGGGCCCCAACTCTTGGAGGAGGCAGTTAAGGCAGTTTCAGGGTGCCCCGCTCTGAAGTACAGGATGGAAACTGGCTTGTAAGCTAAAGAGAGTCCTCTTCCTTCCCCGCTGCAACACAAACTCGCCCGCTTCCTTTGGCTAGCCCTCCTGGGGATGCCTCACTGCAGCTCCATTGAACTTGGAGAGTTGCAGCTGGTAAGTCATAAGCATGCCCCCACGAGCATGCCTAATGAAATAAGGATCATAGTTTCTTGTGTCAGGGTTTTATATCAACTGCGGTCACCCACATGGCCAATTCCTGTGAATTCCAAGTGATATTAGAAGAGGTATGGCTGAGAAATGTAAACTGACACATTTAATTCGCTCCATGAGCAGCACCTGTAACAGCAGCCGGATGGCAGACAAGTGAAAATGAGACCTTGGGGAGAAGTGGGTTAACAGTTTGGTCTGCGCAGGGCAGAGGGAGGACAACAGCAGCCGACTTCTGACCTCGTCTGGGAGAGGCACTCTGCCCTCCAGCTGTGGGATTGGCAAGTCAAGCTGGGTGGCTGTATGGTACTGGGAAAGACAAGGGGCAGGGTGCTGAGGGCCTCAGTCCTTTCTGCATTGTAAAGGCTCAAGGTGTATGTTCCTCAGGTCATCTCTGGGCATGTCTCTCCCCTTTCCCTTCAAAACCTCGAGGTTTAAAAGCAGAAGTTGGCACCCTCATATATTGCTGGTGGGAATGCTAAATAGTACAATCTCTGTGGAAAATAGTTTGCGGTTCCTCAAAATGTTAAACATAAAACAGCCATCCGACCCAGTAATTGCAGTCCTAGGAATATACCTAAGAAAATTGAAAATGTACATTCATACAAATGCCTTGTAAAACAATGTACATGGCAGCATTATTCATAATATCCAAAAAGTGCAAAGAGCCCAAAGGTCCATCAACAGATGAATGGCCAAAGTGTGGTCTATCCATTTGGTGGAGTATGACTATCCATAAAAAAGGAATGAAGTACTGACACATGCTACAACATGGATAAACCTCGAAACATTATGCTAAGTGAAAGAAGCCAGACATAAAAAGCCACTTATTGTATGATTCCATTTGTATGAAATGTCCAGAAAAGGCAAATTCATAGCAACAGAAAGTAGATTATTGGTTGCCAGGGGCTGGGAGCAGGGGAATTGGGAGTGATTGCCTCATGGATATGGGGTTTCTTTTTGAGGTGAAGGAAATGTCTGGAATTAGAGAATGATGCTGGTGACACAATATTTTACACATACTAAAAATCACTGTTTTATAACTTTAAAATGCTTAAACTGGTGAGTTTAATCCAAAAATTGCAAAAAACTGTGGAAGAAAAAATATTAAAAAGGTAAGTTGGCCGAGACCGGTTTGGCTCAGTGGATAGAGCGTCGGCCTGCGGACTGAAAGGTCCCAGGTTCGATACCGGGCGGGGGCATGTACCTTGCTTGCAGGCACATCTCCACCGTGGGGCGTGCAGGAGGCGGCTGATCGATGTCTCTCTCTCATCGATGTTTCTGACTTTCTATCTCTCTCCCTTCCTCTCTGTAAAAAATCAATAAAATATATTTTAAAAAAATAAATAAAATAAAAAGGTAAGTTGTTTTTTACAAAGTTGCTATGAAATTTGCTTATTATCAAGCAAATTTATTTAAGTGATACTTTTAATTTCCAAGAATTTTTACCTCAGGAAGATTTTACTGGCTGGAGACCTTTCTAAATCTGAGGTATTAGTATTTACTTTCAAATTTTATTCTAGTTTCTTCTTTTTTTCTGCTTCCTTGGGAATATTCTTTCTGCTGAGTTTGTTACCTCTCCTACGCAGTTACGTTTTTCTTTCTTGGAGGTTAGTTCACAATTACTGATGAGGGTCTCCATCAGTATTTCTTAATTCTGGCTGCTGATAAGAATCAGCAGGGGATGCTGTAACTGGCATGTAGACCAACTTCATCACAATGTGAGGGAGTGAGAGAGGCCCTGGCATTGGTTCATGCTCCCCCAAGTGAAGCTATGAGTGACTAGAGTTGACCACTACTAATCTGGATGAACAATGTGCAGGTTCTAGCCAAGTCTGAGCCTGTTTCCTAGTAGGAACTCTTACCTTAGGGGAGTGTGGGGTCCCAAGAAACATCACTGACTGTGGTGGCCCAGGAGAGTCTACTTTGTGTGCTTATGGAGGATCAGGAAAACACAGATATTTACATTTTGATTCATAACAGTAGCAAAATTACAGTTATGAAGTAGCAACGAAAATAATTTTACGGTTGGGGGTCACCACAACATGAGGAATTGTATTAAAGGGTCGCGGCATTAGAAAAGTTGAGAACCACTGCTCTAAGGTTATAGTGACTCTAGAAACCCAACCTTAGATAATTTGTGCCCAGGAAATTCCACTTTACGTGATTGTGAAACTGGAAAAGTCTACCTTTGGTGATTAGGGGGGATGAGAAGGGGCATGTAACTCTGTCAAAGGTGATTATGGATGGGCACAGGAAACTCTATCTTAGATAACTGGGTTTTATGAATCTTGACCTTATGTGATTGTGGGAAACTATTAGGTGATTTGGGATATAAAGAATCTCTCTCTTACCTAATTGTGGGAAGCCAGGAAACTACCATTAAGTAATTTGGTTGTCCAGGAAACTTGACCTAGGTGATTGTGGGGCCGAACTCCGCTCCTATAGATGATTGTAGGGGATCTGAAACCATACCTTAGATGAATATGAGGGTCCAGGAATCCCTATATTAGGTAATTGAGGGGACCCAGGGAACTTGACTTTAGGTGATTATGGGCCCAGGAATTCTACCTTAGGTTATTGTGGGGTTCAAAGATAGTCTAATTTGACAAATGGGGGGTACTTAGGAATGTATTACTCATGTGCCTGCAGGAAACACTAGCTCAGAGAACTGTGCAGACACATGAATCTAGACAGTACATCATGGGGTAGGTGGGAATCTAGACCAAAGGATTGTTTTCCTTAGTTATGTGGGGCAGGAATCTTGACCTTTGGTGATTGTGTAGACCCAGGAAATTGGGCTTTGGGTGATTATGGGGACTCTGCTGAATGTGTGGGCTAGGTAAGTCTTCCTTATGTGTGTATGTGGTGGTGGGGGGAGGGGGGAAGGCAGGGACTTTAGCTTAGGTGACTGTGGGGGCCTAGGAAACAATACCTAAGGTGACTGTTGGTTCAGAACACTTGACTTCAAGTGGTTTTGGGCCCAGAAGACTTGACCCTCTACCCTTACCTCCCTCCCATTGACCTCATCCATGGGTGTATGATTTTTTTTTTTTTTTTGTCTTTCAGTGGATTTTTTAATCCTCTCCACATTGGGTGGACAATGAGGCCTCACCCACCTGACTTATTTGCTAGGACCATCTGGCAGCTGCTGGCTCGGTTCTAGCCTCTCACTCTCCAAGTTGTTTACCAAAATCACACCAATATTTAAAGGTGTATGATCTTTGTCCAGTCTCTCCCTGCACCCTCCTCACCCTTTTCCCCCTGAGAATTATCAGTCCACTTCTTAAAAGCGTGGTTTTGAACTTTATATCCAGTTGTTTGTTTTCCTCCATTTCTTTTGTTTGTGATCTCTTCCCTTGTCTCGGCATTTTCACTATGCCGGGAGAACTTCTGTGTTGGATTTAGCCTTATGATACCAGACTTGCAAAACTGCAAAAGCCTCTCTGTTGAGCTTGGGATGGGTGGAGTCTCAGGGCTTAAGGGACCACCTTGCCTTCTAGTCATCCCCGCCCTCCACAGCCCCTGAGTCTCACGTGATTGGGTAATCACTGGAGTGGTCCCTGTGTGTGCGCTCTCTCCCACAGTGCCTCTAGACTGCTGCCTTTCTGGGTCCCCTGCGCTCCAGGACCATATGAATCTGGGTCCCCAAGACTTCACCCGAATCTGGGGTTTATTGGAATTAGAGAAGTGACGCAGTTGGGATGCTATGTCTCCCACTCTCTTGTGAAAGCCAGCAGCACAATCAGCAGTCGGTCTTCTGCGCACAGTGTTGTGCATGCTGCCTGACTTCTGCACTCCTGCGACTCCCCCAAATTTCTGTGCACTTCTCCCTTTTCACAGTCCAAACTACCCCCCATATGAGTTTCGGCTGGACCTGGGTTTTAGTGTCATAGGATAAGGGGTTCAATGCTGTTGGGAGTCTCCCGCCAGAGAAAACCAGTCAGGTACTTGGCACCCGCTCTCTGCACGCGCGCGTCCTCGTACCTCAGCTTTTTGCAGTTCCTCTGGGTCTCTGTGAGCCCCTCTCTTTCCTTCTAGTTGTAGAATTTCCACTCTGCCAGCTTTCCTGTGGTTCTGGATGATGTCCGTTCTGTCTTTTAGTTGTAGTTTTGAAATTGTTGTGTGAGGCAGCAGTGTAGGTGTTTACATATGCCGCCATCTTTCTATTTCAGTTCTTATAGAGGTTATACAGCTATCCCCCAGGTTTTGAAAGTTTGCTTTATGTAACTTTAATTTAGGAAAGGCCTACATTTGTGCCTGTTTTTACTAATTAAAAGAAATCTAAAGAGGATTTCACTTTTACAAAAAAACAAAAACAAAGAAACGAAAGAAAACAACGCAAAAAGTGGCAATAGCCTTCAGTGCTGTTTGCAGTCAGCAGTCATAGAAGCACTGCACAGCCTGAGCGGTGTGAGGAGCGTCGCCAAGCTCCTTCTCCAGGAACTGCGCTCAGCATAAAGCAACCGGGGCTTTGAGCTGTGGCGGTGAGCATCTGTGCTTTATCTTGATTTACTTTGTATCTGTTTGCAAGATGTGTCCTAAAGTAACTGCTTCTTCGTTTTATGCCATTTTAGCTTATGAAAGGTTACATAGGAATGGTCTACTTTCGAACAGGGCAGGGAAGTCTGTGTTGGAAATAAATCTCGTGTCCCCCCCTTCCTATATACTTATTATTATCTTCCTTGTGAACAACTATAAATCTACTTTTGATCCACTCTGTATTTTCTATCATCTCACAGCCCATCTCCCTGTCTCTGACCATGGACCCCTTACAGCAAAATGATACATAAGTCAAAAGACATGAGCATATTACTAGAACCCCATGCAGTCACCAATAATCATTCCAGTCCATCATGACATCTGAAAAATGTTTCCCAGGGAGAGGCCACTCAGGTTTGTAGGCCTCTATTCAATCTTATCAGATTCCAAATGCAGGAGTGGCCTCAGCAAACATAGCTTCATCCTTTCAGGCATGAATGTAATATTGGCTTTTCCTTATTACACAAGCCATTTTCATTCCTTTACCCATAACCACATTTTCTTTCTTCTCTCCATTTATTTTCAAACATTTTCACCTTTTGAAGGTAGAGAAAGGTTTGGCTACTCTGCTGGTCTAGATGGGATGCAGCAATACTAGCCTAGCACGTACCTCCCCCTCAGCGCACTCCATCCTGGTAGGTTAAGATTGCACAGTTGTAGAACTAGGGGGCTATCTTTACCACCAAGCAATATAGTTGCATTCATTATTGGCTCAGATTTTTCCAGACGGGTAAAGGCACATTCCACTCCATCAGGCCCTTAGGGATTCTGACATCATATTTAAAATATAGTGCAATTTTTTTCTGAGGAGTCATCACTCTTTCTGGCCCTTGTAGTCATAGCCTTGGTCATATGGTCCTTGCATCAGATAGGGAAAACAAAGAAAAGTTGAGGGGATGTGAGGAAGAAAGAGAAAAAAAAATGTAGTCATTATACCAACATCCTCTTCCCTTGGCAAAAAGAGAGTCATGTCAGATTCTTCCTTACCCCCTTCTTCCCCCAGACCCACCCCCAAAACAGAGACATTATCCAGGGGGACCCTCCTTTAGTCCCACTCATGTTGAGTGTGAGCACACACTCACGAGGGTGTATAAGCCAGCCCTTTGTGCTTTTAATTGTGCCCATTTTATTTATTTTTTTTTGATTTTATGATCTGAATATTTTATGTTGCATGGTTATACAGTATGAATGATTAGCTCATACTCCAAGATAGTTTTGTAAGTTTTGTTCTCCAAAATGGTGTTAGTGTTGGAGGGCAAAAACATTACATTTAATTTGACAAAATCAAGAACGATGTGCTGGGACCACGCAGATTACACAGTGGCTCCAAGTAGGCCATTCCCCACCTCTCACCACAAAGGAGATCCAAAACTAAAAATACCCAGAATAATCACATAGCACCAAACACACTTTTATGTAAAAGCCAAGCTTGTAAATTATTAATCCATGATGCTCAAAAGTGAGAGAACTGACTAGAAAGCTAAAATCTGGAGAATCTTCATTTCCTCCTCTTTGTGGAATGCAGTTTTTCTTCAAGTGGGGCCAGAACAATCCCTTTACACTCCTTTACTTCCTGGGTCAGAGGGTGTTTTACAATATTAGGTCTGATTACGTCCATGTCTCGAGACAAGTGCTCTATCATGCTTTCAACAGTTGTTGAAAATCCATAAAAAAAATATCCGCGGCATGACTTTTAGGACTAAGGCCAGCTCGTAACGGGGCATGTCCAATGCATGGCACACGGCTCCAGGCCCCTGGCTCCATTCGCTGGAGAGGGCGGACTGTGGTGTGGTGAGCTGCGGGCCAGGAGGCAGCAGCCATAAAGGCACCTATTTGTACCCACTTTGGACAACATAATAACCTAAAGCAGCACTGTAGTTGCATTCATTGTTGGCTCTGATTTTTCCCAATTGGTGAAGGCACATTCTGCTCCATCAGGTCCTTCCAATTTTCTATCAAACTAGTACTCTGAGAAGAAGATCTCTCTGCCCTTTGTAGGGCATTTTGGGTTATAAAGTGTGTTCCTTGGGCTGAAGAACTGATGGCTGGCTGTCCAAATTGGTGCAATATCTCTGTTCCAGTTCTTTGATAGTATTTTGAACATTTACATCTACCACAGGTTAAGCAAAGTCCAGTCCAGAGTCAGTGGATATTCTAGTTAGGACCCAGCCCCTAGAGCCACCAGAATTAGTGTTTCTTGCCAGCTCTGATGAGGGCCTCTCACCAGGGAATCTGCCATGAACCCATCTGTAGTCTCTGTCTCTCTTGCAGGCAGACAGAATAGTTCTTGTTAGCAGACAGATGAGTTCTTATTGGCATTTTGTGCTAGAGGGTGCGGAGGACTAGTCTTGATTTAGCCCATCTTTGCATGACTGCAGCACCCCCACATCCACTCATTTCATGGACCCAGCTGGCTGCCTTAATCAACCACACAGGCTATTATCTTCTGAACCTGGAAGGATGTTCTTCTGATGGGCAGCTCCATGCCACACTCTAATGTACCCCCCCTCAACTTTAAATAGTGATTTCCACAGGGATGGCCCCATATGGGCATCCCTGGAATAGGCCAGGTTTCCATTGCCCTTCTACCTCATCATATGGCCAAGCCATTGGCCACCGCCCAGGAGTCTGTAAAAAACCCAAACACAGTGGCTTTCCCACTGTTCAATTCTTCCATCACTGCTAGGAAACAGCAATGCAAATCAGCCTACCAAGCAGATCTGTTTTTACTTCTTCAATCAGTGTCTTTCCATTTGCTGGTCTTAAATGCTCAGCTTTCCAAACAGGATGTCCTCCATTCACCATGGAACTGCCACCCACAAACCAAACAACTCTTTGTTGCTCCATTGAGAGCTGTTTATAGGCCAAGTGATAATAGAATCCAGCAGCTCCTCGGAGAGTTCCGGAGTGCATCCTAAGAGAAAAGAGGCTCCCTGTGAGTGATTCCTTCTTGCATCCCCAGGCAGCATGATTCTATACAAACCATTTTCATGGTATTATGGAACTCTTTTAGGGCCAATCATCTCCATTTAAGTATTTTTTTGACATCATCCCAGGGATATTTCAAGTTTTAAGATCCTTTTATGTCGTCAGTCATCAGGATAGCTTCAATTAATGTCTGATAGCAAGGAGTGAATGCCCCTCAATGGAAATTCTCTAGCCCAGAGTCCCAGTGGTCACCTATGGGAAGCCCACAGAAGCTTTTGCGATAAGCCCTGGTTAATGCCCCACAAAGGCCTATCACACAGGGAATTTGTTCCCACCAACATTCCAGCTTCTATTTTATATGGTGTGGGTTTGGAAAGTCTTACTGGTTCCTGTTTAGCATGTCTAGTTAATATTGCTTGAGGGGTGATTTACAAGCCTTCTGTTTTACAAGGTTAGGTAGGGGCAATGTCCCCAGTGAGGTACCATGTCCATGTCCATAATACAATCAGGTAAAAGAGGTGCAACAACTTCACACAAAGCCTGTATAAATATACCAAATCTCCTACAAACTTTTACTATAAGTCCATTAATTCTTATGTTCCTAACAGTAGCCTCTATTAGGACTTCATCCACAGGTTTTGGTTTTACAATACTCAGTAGGGGGGGGGGTGTTCCCCAGCCAGACATAACTTGCATTCCTGTAAAATATTTAGATAAAGGCTTGGTCTTTCTGGTAGCCAGACCCCACCCACGAGTCCAGCAAGAAAGACACTGCTGACACTGCTGTCTGCCTTAGGTGATTGTGAACCCTAGGTAATTTGCCCTTAGGTGAATGTGGGAGATCAGGAATCTTGAACTTAGATGATCACAAGGTACCAGAAAACTGTGTTTGGTCGTTTTGTGGAGTCAGGAAACTCTGCTTTGGGTTATTGTGGGAAACGAAGTATTTCCTAAGTGGTAGTTGGGCCAGGAAACTTGAACTCAGGTGATCATGGGGACTCAGGAAACTCAGTTTTAGGTGAATGCTTGGAATATAAATCTCAACCTTAGGTGTTGTGGGTGCTAACAAACTAGACCTTAGGTAATGGTGGACCTGGGAAACTCGACTTTAGATGATTGTGGGGATCAGGAAACTCTTCCTTAGGAGATTGTGGGGCCCCTAAAAACTTATCCTTAGGTGATTGTATGGGGCCAGAATCTCTACCTGAGGTGATTGCAGGGATCCAGGAAACTCACCTTTGGTAATAGTGGGGGGTCCAGGAATCTAGACCTTAGGTAAATGTGCGGCAGCAGGATAGTCTAACTTAATTGATTGTGGGGGGCAAGGATTGTCTACCATATGTGATTGTGTGGTCCAGAAAATTCTAGCTTAGGTGATTGTGGTAAGATAGGATGTCCTGCCTTAGTTGTTTGTGGGGGCCAGGAAATTCTACCTAAGTGGCTTGTGGAGATGTAGGAAATTTTACTTTAAGTGTTTATGGGCCAAAGAAACTTTACTTTAGATGATTGTGGGCTAAAAGTAATACCTGGATGATTGTAGAGGCCCAGGGAATTCTATCTTATATGATTTCAGGGGGCCTAAGGAACTCTACCTTAGAAGATTAGGGGCCCTGGAAACCCTCACTTAGATGACTATGGGTTCTTAAGAACATCAATTTTAGGAAATTGAGGAAAACTAGGAAATTGTATCTTTAGAGATAGTAGGTCTGGAAAACTCTACCTTGTATGATTGTGGGGCTGGGGGAGGATAGAAAAATTGACCTTGGGTTATTGTAGGGACCCAAGAAACTAAAAGGAAAATGATTATGAAGGCCTAGAAATTTTATACTAATTTGAGTGTGGCCCCAGGAAACTCTACATTAGGTGATGTGGCCCAGAAATCTCTAACTTGTATGATTGTGGGCCCATAAAATTCTACATTATTTGATTGGGGGTCAGGATTGTACCTTAGGTGATTGTGGAGGGGCCAGGAATCTTTACCTTAGGCATTTTTTTGGGGGGAGGGGTCCATGAAACTACATATAGGTTATTTTGTGGGGCCTGCAAACCACTTTATGTGATTGTTATGGTTAAGAAACTTGCCCTCAGGTGACTGTCGGGTCCTGGGGAACTAGACCTTAGGTTATTGTCATGGCCCTAGAATCTCTACCTTAGGTAATAGTTGGGGCTTGGAAAGTCTACCTTAGCTGATTGTGGGACCAAGAAACCGGACTTACAAGATTAGAAGCCTGGGATACTGGACCTTAGATAGTTATTTGGGACCATGAGTCTAGTTGGATATTAGAAAATTGAAATTAAGGTATCTGTTGGCACCTAGGAGACTCTGCCTTAGGAAATTGTGAAGGCCACAGCAATTTTTACTTAGGTGATGGTTGGGGGCCAGGAATCTTGATTTTATTGGATTGTGTGTCAAAAGAATCTCATCTTTAGGAGTTTGAGGGGTCCTACGTGATTTGACCTTATATGATTTGGGGACCCAGGAAACTCTACCTTAGCTGATTTTTGAGCCCATAAATCTCAACCTTAGATGACTGTTAGGGACCATGAATCAACCCTTGGTTGATTATGGGAGGCAGATACTCACCATTGGGCCCCAGTGTTTTTGACCTTAATTGATTGTGGGCGGCCAGGATAGTCTACCTTAATTTTTTTTTTTTTTGGGGGGGGGAACAGTATAGTCTACCTTTTGTAATTTGGGAGTACAAGGAGTTCCATCTTAGATGATTTTGGTTCTGAAAAACTCTACTTAATTTGATAGCATGTCCTGGAATCTCTACATTAGGTGATTTGAGGATTCAGGAAACTGAAATGTAGTTTATTTGGGGAGACCAGGGAATTTGAACTTAGGTGAATGTAGGGGTCAGGTTAGTCCTCCTTAGGTGTCTGTGGGGCCCAGAAAACTCTACCTTAGGTGATTGTTAAGGAT